>JAODOY010025801.1:1114-23513 GCA_025399855.1 Forbesichthys papilliferus | reverse complement strand
TATATATATAGATAGATAGATAGATAGATAGATAGATAGCGATACTGTAAGCAAGATGATATATTGCGATACTGTAAGCAAGATGATATATTGCGATACTGTAAGCAAGACGATATATTGCGATTTAAAATTTGTGGAAAACTGTCATAGCAATGCTAACGTATGGTGTCTCTGCAAAAGATAACAAACGCATATGTAAACTTGCTTAGGTGATTGCAGATGGAAATTAGCTTGAGCTACATCTGCAAGCATCAAGCATCTTTCCTCTCTTTTCAGGTTAATGTATTTTATACATGGTTCCTTTTTAACAAACTGAGTGAAACAAATTAATCAAATACTTTATTTTTTTTATAATAAAAAAAAAATCTAGTGTTTTACAGAATTGATACAGTATCGCACATTGTAATATTGCGAAACTTGGGGTGTATTGATATTTTCTTACACCCCTATTTCCATCAGTGGTTTGGGGATTTTGCATTGGAGGATTTTGGTGGTGTTGCAAAATAGCATATTTGAAAAACATTTAGCAACATCACCAAAATCCTCCAAGAATGTATACTATTTGTTATTAGTAACTTGCGCTATTCATTGTTTTAAATCTCTGAACACCTTTTCCAGGGCTTTTGGCTCACACCACTGTATAATGTGATCTATCTGTTTGTTTCCTCGACTGCAGTAAAACGGCTTTACTCGAGGGACTAGAAGTTGACCAATACATGCTCGGCATTCTTGTCTACATTCAAAAGTAACTACATGTTTTTCTTTCCTTTGTTTATTTGCTGTACTTGAAGTTACGGGTGTGCAAACTTGATTGATTGGGCCGATTTTTTTTTTTTTTCTAATATAATTGTGTGTGCGTCAGTTCGGATTACGAGGAGATCACCATAGACCCGATGTGCGGCTGGAGGCCTGTGCCTGTTAAGCCGGATATACACATAAAGGAGGAGTCTGATGGGCCGGTTCTGAAGCGCTGCCGCACAGTCAGCCCCAGTCACATGGTCCTCCCCAATGTGATGGAGATGATCGCTGCTCTGGGCCCTGCTTCTTCGCCCTATCACAGTCTGACTCCAGGGGGCAGAAACTCTCCAGACTACAGCAGCCCGGGTAGGCTAAGCCTCTGTTGTTGTGTTATTGTAGCGAACGCACAGATTCTTGTCATCTTTCCTACAGTGTGGGGGAATATTAGTCATTTCTGAATGCCTTTTCAAATTGGAAATAGACTGGCTATTTTTAGCGGTGGGAGGTGGACCTAATGGTCTTTAAGCTCATACTCGACCTGAAGGCCTAGGTTGTCTGGATACCTGTATGGAATACTGCTTCCTTGATGCTAATATGACCCATCCCAATCTGGCTGTGTACCATCCACACCAGAGCCTTGCATAGCTAACAATATGTCCCATCTCCATGCTAAGAATAGCAAGTGCCCATTCTCAGTGCAGCCTCCCTAACATGCCTGTCTGTGCCACAGGGGTGAGAGCACTTTCTTTTCCAAGCTACTTAGCTCTACTATTTATCTCCTTTCTTCCAGCCAACCAGGGCTTCTCTGGTCAAACAGGATTCCCAGACTTCCCCAACACCCCTGGCACTCCCACGCGAGGAGACTTTACCTCGTCGGGACCGCCTCCACCAATGGGCTACCAGTCTGACCAGGTTAGGCACGCCATACACACTCGTACTGCAGAGTGAGCAGAGAATACGATGACTTAGCTATACTTTTCTTGACATATCCTCAGGCCATAAATGAATGGACAAGGGTCAGCTCAGTTTCCTTTCACTCAGCTCAGGTCATTGTGTTTAATGAGTGAATGTACAATGCTTATCAAAATATAAAAGACCATGCTTAATGGGCCATCTGAACCCAGTATGAAGTCTTATCTCTGTGGTTTAAATGTCTGAAATACCCAACAGTCTTTATTTCCATTCTATACCTGAACTAGGCTGCTTATTTATTTTACAAATGTACATTGCTTTTTTGCATAATGAGTTAGTTAGTCAGAATCGCAGCATTGTCTATACAATTTGATTAAGCTATTACACATTTCCTTATTCCTATAGATTTCTTTTGACTACCAGATTTAAATGTATGGTCATTCTTACTAACTTTGAGCTCAAATCAAAACAACATCGCTCTGCGCAAAGCGTAGTGCTACGGCTTTGCTGATACGAGCAGTGTTGGCCACTTTGTTTATGTTCCTATTTATGGAGCCAGGGCTGTGTAGAAGTATCAGATTATTTTTCAACACACAGAGATTGGTAAAATACCAGAGGAGATATTTGTTGAATTTGAGAAAGTGTATTGACTTACATTTATCTTACAATAGCTGACTATAACTTTAATTGCTAAAAGTAACAAAGAACTTGTATACTGTAATAATGATAACGCCTAATTTCATCAAGAACTGCATTACCGATTACGCCATTCATTGCCATGCCAGGCTGGGATACTGTTGTGCGGTCTGCACCACTTTGTTCATGGTCCCATTTACAGAGTCAGGGCTGTGTAGAAACACCATATTCTTTTTTTCAGCACGCTCGGAGAACGGACATCTATGAGGAGTTATTCGTTTCATTTGATCAAAATCATTAGCATACAATTGCCAACTGTACCTTTTAACTAACAATTTAGCAGCTCACTTGTTTCTAACATTGTAGCAAAGGGCTTATTTATATGGGCTCGGTGTTTCTGATTGCTAAGGAAACACAAGGGTCAAGCATGATGTCCGTAGTGACAGGATTCTACAAATGTTCAGGAAAATCAATTTAGTTAGTTTAGGGACTGCATTTTAATTTCAGTTATCAGTGGTTATAGGGTCATTCTCAATGTCTTAAGCATGTAGCTCTATGTACAGTATGTCCCCAAAACCTCCTAAATGAAAACCACATTGATTAGAAGTGCCCACTCAGAAGTATCGCTGAACAGACAGATACTTGAACCGTTGATTCAGTGTCAAAGTGAGCGTTTGGCATCTGTTTTGGAGCTAATTAGAGGCTGCTGCTTGCAACAGGGACATGCTGCTGCTGTGTGAGGAGACAATGTCAGTTTTGTCTTGCACGCTGAAGCAGTAAATCGGCCCACACTGACAGACAAATATGATGCAACAATTGCATCGCTCCTGCACCGATTTGGAAGGAGAGATATTGTGGTCAGTGGTGCACGCGCCTAAGCTGCTGAACTCGACGCAAGCGAAAGGCTCCCCCTCAGACACGGCAGGATTATGACGAATGTGAAATGCAAATATGCAGCTTGGAATCTCTGGGGAATTAATTTACTGTGACACATTCATCTGTCCAGTATTGCTACACTTAACACCTGATGATACTCGAACGTTGGTAATGGTAATTGGGGAGTGCCTGAACAACCGTAGCAGGAAGAGGGCCCTTCATAATAATCAGATCAGGCAGCGCACTGAGCGAGACTCAGCCAAGTCACGAGTCCTTCACAAGTCCATTCACGGTGCCATTCAGTGAAATGACACCTAAAGGTAAAAGGTGCTTTTACTGTCTCACACACATACATGTAGCGAAAGGTTGTTCTCTTATTTAGGCCATCCCTCAAGGGATCAGGACCTAAAGTCCATAATGTACCAAGGCTCTGTGAGCTCTGTACATCTAAATCAGAACATTACCTCTTACTGCCTGCAAAGGGAACATGGTTGGTGGTGGGAGATGGAAAGACGCCTTGTTTGTCTCTGTACATAAATCGCATCGCGTAATTGTGCAAAATAGTCTTTTGTACTTTGTGGGCGCAGACATCACCAGCCCCTGTGCGACCAAAGTGGAACACAGAACGAGGCTCCAAGTGACGGAAACATACAGCATACAGCTGTTATCTCAGTATAGCGCAGTCCAATCGCATTTCCAGAACAGTGCTACTTCAGGCGGCTACGGCATGGCCAGGTTCTCCGGCAGGCCTCCTGCTTGTCGGAGGCAGTCAAGAAGCTCTATTCGAGGAGTTCCGCCACATAGGTTTGATTTATTTATTTATTTATTTATTTATTTATTTATTTATTGTGATGCCATATAAAGCTGGCTGTCATGCCCTTCTGGCCTGGACAGAATAGCCTGACTGCTACATCCACAAATGCACTCCCATAGTGAATGTACACACCTGTCACATACAGCTGCTTGGCCTCTCCAAAAAGCTCTTTCAGAGAGGGAAGAGGACGAGTTGTCATTTTCGCGCACATGCACAATCGTTGCACCAAAGATCATGGAAGATGTCTGGTTTGGATTGTACTTATCAACTGTCATTTTAGTTTAAGATGTGTTCGACAGCTGACCGCTACTTTTGTCTCTGTTGCAAAATGAATTACACCCCCTCGTTTGGTATTTGTCTCATCCCTCCTCTCGTTCTTTCTTTCTGTCACTCAGACTCATTCTGGTCGAATGGAACACTCTCATAATGTTCTCCAGCAGCATCATTTGGGTGTCCATGGTAACCAGAGCCTTGGTGACGCAGGAAGTCCACTGCCACAGAGGAACTCCAACGCCCAGAATTCACGTCTTCAGGCGGAAGACTCATTTAGCCTGGGAGGCGCAGGGGCTCCTGGAGATGGGCCAGATAATGCCCTAGATGTAAGGATCGAAATGTACTCATAATTAATTCTTATAGGCCTGTCACAAAAACAATTTTTGTTGGCCGATATATTGTCCCAAAAATGATACGATAAACGATGTCAGAATCATGTTAACAATGTGACATCATATCATGTGACATCAAATTATTAAATGTTAATTGGTTAAAACTATTTAATTGCTTGGCCAAGTATAAAAAAATATATACTGTGAAGCGTTTTTTTCTTCTTCCAAAAACACCTGTTATAACCTCGGAATATTTATTTCACCTGTCGTTTGTGGGATTGGGGTCGGGTGGGGGGGGTACTCAGAAGCAGAAAAACATGGCAAACTTTCCTATGTCAGCAAAACACATGTAAATGCAACAGGCAATATTATTGACGAATTCGTGACAGGCCTATATGCTTAGAGTGTACTTTTTATTTTGTATGGCACGTAATAATACAAACTTAACTACGGATAAAACTTAAGCACGGTGTTGGTATAAACATTGTACTTAACGTTACTACTTACTATTGGGGGCAAACAATTGAACATGTTTTATTGTTATCTCTATTTTGCCATGATTTATAGTTTATTTGCCATGATAGTTTTAACAAATTGACTAATTGTAGATTAGTAGATTTTATTTTATTTTTTTAAACAATGAACTATAACCTGATTTTCTCTGTTGCTCCCTGCTGGTTGTCAAGTTACTCCCTGAGCTGACCAATCCAGATGAGTTGCTGTCCTACCTGGGTCCACCCGGTCTGCCCAATAACAGTAACGATGACCTGCTCTCTCTGTTTGAGAACAACTGATTTCTACAATTCTTTCCCCCTCATCTGTTAGTTCACCCGCTTCCTTTTGATGCACAGGACGTTTGGCCTCATCAGTTCAGCTCTGCTTGCACCGACACACTTGTGGATCTTGAACATTTTTAAAATATTAATTTAGAAAATACCTTCATAAGGTGTGTGTGTGTGTGTGTGTGTGAGGATAGTGCATATTTGCATTTGTGTTTTTAATTTTAATCCAGTGACCTGCTGAATCTTGAATTCAAACCATTCATAAAAATGAACATTCTTCAAATGATATCAAGTACAATGATTTAAACGTTTACTCTGTAGACCAGCAATTTGAACTATAGCACAAAAGTTTAACAGAAAGGTTTGCTTTTTAAAAATATATTCTGCATCATTTGTTTGGAGGAGAGGGTGAAAGCATGTGAGCTGCCATGTGTTCATGGTTAGGAGAACAACACATTGAACTCCACTGCTGATAGTGTACGCCCTGAACTGGGAACACATGGTGACGTGTGCACAAACTAGCGATGCTGACAGTTGAAGATTTTAGTATTTGCCGCAAATGGTGCACAGCACAAACATGTATACAAGTTGCAATGTAAAAGCAGTGAATGTGAGAAGATGGTATTGTGGGACCACCGTTGATCAGATACAAACCACCCTATAAACTAAAGGCAAGGGTAATGTGTACATTAATCATTTTAAGTACCTGAAAAGAAAGCTGAGGTTATTTGCACCAACAACTTTCAGCACTGTGAGAAGCCTCCCATTTTCTCCCTCTGTGGACTGTTCATATTTGGGGTCATGCATTGTAATCTACACTCATTGTATCCTCTGCCATTATAAGATATTTATATGTTTGTAAACTGTTTGCAATGTATAAGCCATGTGCACGGGTTTATGTACAGTATATTCAACTGTTTTCATTGGAGAACGTATGTGTATCAAATTGTTATTCATTGTAATGTTATTAGTTGAATAATGGCTCTTTGTTGGCACTTTATACGTATGATGGATAATTACAACACATTCGTTTAAAAAAAGTACTGTGATCATACATGTTGCCGTATGGGGGAGGGAGAAGCAGTAGCCTGAAATTGGGTCAATGCTGTAACTAGGTTGGCAGTTTATTATGAACCCTTTTGAGCTCGACAGAAGGTGACAATGAAATGTATTTCAATCTCATTGGAACAAATCATGTATGACATATTTTAAATGAATGGCCTATTCCACTGCAAAAGCTGACAAATGGCAAAATTTTGTTTTTCTAATTCTGTAAAATATTCCACTTCTTTTCTAAGTAAAACACTGTGATTGTTCTCTATTATTTAATTTTTTTGTATTTTTTTTCTTTTCTTTTGTCTTGACAAAAGTTGAATCATCTGTTTGGTGTGATGTCACCTTTTCCGCTGTAAGAGGCATTCAGTGAGCGAACTAAGTGGGAGATAAGAAAGTACTCTCAGATAGTGTGTAAATTGTGGTTAATTCACGCAGATACAATAAATGTAACTAGCTAAGTCCACTTTTTACCTAAGCAATGTAAATTAATTGCATAAAGTAAGTATCCAGTTACCTTTTGGAATCCATTGGGTCTCACATGATGTAACACATTTTTACTAAATTGTTACAAATTATGCATTTAATATTTGTTTTATACACTTATTCATTTTTAAGTAGGTCTAAATATAGAAAACAAAATTATTTCACAATTCCACTAACATGGCGCGCTATATATTTCTATCTCTATATATCAATTTCTTTTTTTAAGTCCGCGTTAAAACATCTATTCTGCTATATGGTTCAGCTCTGCACTACATACGCTATCGTTCAGTTTTTATCCCGCCCTCCACTGCTCTATTGGTCAAAATGTACGCTTTGCAACATTGCGAGGTTCTCATTGGCTTTCTGAAGGCTGTATTCCACTGCGCACACATGAAGGTAATTCATTCAACTCAGTAGGTCGAGATATATTTGAGATACTGTAGACATCGTTCTAAAATGGGAAACCCGAGAGTGTTTTTCGACATTTCTATTGATGGACGTAATGCGGGCAGGATTGTAATGGAGGTAGGTTTAATAGGTTCACTATTTTTTTGTGATAATGTCCATTTATCCAATTTTAAATTAATCAATTTTTTCAGTTGTCCAATTGGTTACATTAAAGCATATTTTATTGTAGAGTTTACGCCTATATGCCTAAGCCAAATAAGGACGCATTGTAAAATGTCTGAGGTAAACAAATGTGGGACGTCCTGTGTGGGGCACCTTGAGCTTTTTGGACAATGCGCATATTTATTTGAGTCAACTGACCACTAGCACAATTCAAGGAAAGTACCCGTATGCCTACACCAGGTATAGCCTACTCTCGCAAATAATGTTCCCTTCCCTTTCTATAAGAAACGTATCAAGTTTGTGATTAAACGAGTGTGAGAAAAAACGGTGAAAATTATATCTAGTCTCTAAAATATTTGTAGCCAACATAAAAAATAATTGAGCAGCAGCAGAATAATGCTACTGTTTACGTTTGAAGCAGGCGTGTGTTTGTAGGGGAGGGGTAGATGATACAAGTGAGCCCAGCTGAGCTGGAGGACGTGCCAGAGGCAGAGAGTTTGAAACCAAAACGACAACGCCCATGAAATGTATCTGCCAGGTCAAGCACTACTTGATGCAGTAAAACCTAACACTGGTATCACTTGATGCAGTAGACTACCTACCCTGATAATAGTGACTAGTATGGACTGGCCATATAGCCTCTCTTGACATTAGCCTAATAGTTGACCACCACCTCCTTCAGTGTCACTACACCATTTAAGATAATGAGATCTCACGCTATTTGCAGAATTCAAGGATATTAAACATGAGTCAATGTTGTCTGGCCTGCAGCAGGCAGGACGCATTTGGTTAAAGACTGCAGCAGCCCGCAAGCGGCTGTGTAAGATCAACCAGCACGTCCATTAACCCAAGCTTTTAATGAGCGTGAAGAGATGGGTATTAGCCTACTGTTATAGAAGCTTGTGAGATCCCCATGTTTCAGTGGGCTGGGTAGTGTAACTGGACACGAGGCAGAGAATCATTAACATGTCCTGAAAAAACATCTTCCACCATTAGTTTGTCCTGGAAGGACCGCAATACTTATAGTGGATGGATAGGGCGATGCAATATAGACCATAGCAGTCTGTATCTATTCTACACCAAGGAGCTTTTTCAGAATGGGTATGAACCCATAGCAGCCATACTGTACCAAGCGAGTGTCAGGACATGAACAAAACAGTTCCAGATAGCTGTATCCACTGTCCAGCTACATCCAGAAAAATAATCTACCATTGATATACCAATGTCAAGGTACAGTATCCGAGAGATTTGTGTGAACTAAATAAGCAGGAAGAATGGGACTTTGTGATGTTAGTGTTAGTGGACCCCAATGTAATCCCCAGGATTCCAAATGTTCACGCACTGTTTAACTTTTTTGAGGAGTAGATGTAAAAATGTTTATGTATACTGGACATTTGCCATGTTCTGCAGGCTCTACACAGTATGTATTTCTAGTATGCTAATTATGTGTGTTTCATATAGCTGCAAGCTGATGTTGTTCCAAAAACTGCAGGTAAGCTATCAAATCATCCTTCATAATGTCAGTGCTGATTATGGCATACTGTAATACCCAAAATAGTAGTCTGACTGTCAGACGACACCACTCATCCATATCTTAACATATCAGTAAGGCACAGTATATTGAGCTCGGCCCTCTAGTAGTAGTGGTTAAAGCTGTAATTATAATATTGCTACGACAACAATATTAAAGCCTGCTAGAATATGCAAATAGTGTTTCTTTCATGTGTCAAACAGAAAATTTCCGTGCTTTGTGCACTGGAGAGAAAGGCTTTGGCTACAAGGGATCAGTGTTTCACCGTATCATCCCCAAATTCATGTGCCAGGTATGCTTTTGGCAAAGAAATTCCCAGATTGACTCATTTGCATTTTTGACCAACACATTTGAACCTACATCACATGAACACTGCCCAATAATCTTTCCTGTAAGGGTGGAGACTTCACCAATCACAATGGAACTGGAGGCAAGTCAATATATGGGGAGAAGTTTGGTGATGAGAACTTCATATTGAAGCACACGGGCCGGGGAATCCTCTCTATGGCCAATGCTGGTCCCAACACTAATGGATCGCAGTTCTTCATCTGCACAGCAGCTACTGACTGGTGAGGTTCACTAGTTCTGCTGACCTTGGGTCAGTGCAATAATCCGAGTTATGTGTATAGAAGCAGTGGTAACTTGCTATTATAGTGATTAGTCTTTTATAATTATGTAATTTAGTAGACACTTTCTCCAAAGTGGTTTACAGTGCGTACTAGTAGAAGAATTAAGGAGCAAATAGAGGGATAGTACGGTGGCCCTGAAGTACAAAACATATGAGTCACTGGGATGTATCCATTATGTTGTGCTGTGGCATTTGTTATTGCCTACATTAGTTTTGCACTTCAGGGCCATGGTAGAATAGGCATCACACCTACAGTATGACCGTCCTGGTGGGAGTCAACCACACGAATGCCCCATCCACAGCAGAGTATGTGAATGGGGCGGAGCTGTTAGATAACCCGCACATCGCTCTTAGAGCGAAGTCTACGCTCCTCCCTTTCAAGTCTTTCACATCACTCCGCTCAAATTACTCTCCTCGCTCCAGTCAAATCGGGATCGCGCCGCTCCGCTCACATACACTGATCCCTGATGGAAGCTATTGCAGTTCCAGCTTAGCTCAAATGGTCTCAAGTGTTTGCAGTGTAGGTAGGCTAACCATTTTGAACTTGGAATTTTGCTACTGACTCAAACCATTTTCAGGTTCACGTACAGAGCAAGCCTTCCTGTTTGTGTTGACCGCTGTTTCTGTTGTTTTTCTCCTGTATAGGCTAAACGGGAAGCATGTGGTGTTTGGCAGCGTGGTGGAGGGCATGTCTGTCGTTGATGAGATGGAGAAACAAGGCACAAAAAGTGGTACTTGCAAAGCCAAGGTTATCATCGCAGACTGTGGTGAACTGAATTAGAAATGTAATGTCTCAGCTCTTGTAAAGCATTGGTCTATTTCTTGATAAACACTTGTCATGTGTTAAATTGACATGAAGAGAAACATTCCCTTTGATGACCATCCTAATCCCTCTCCTCTGAAAATCAGTTATTGTTGTGATGTGTAAACTTATTCTGAACATTTGTTTGAGACACTACACTTTGTTGCTGTATTTATTGAATCAGTTGTACTTTTTCAACTTCCATTGGTATTTATCAAATTTGATAATTTACCTCATTATTTACTAACAACTTCCATCTTGTTGAGATACATTGGAACTGAATGGCGGATGAAACGACAATGGCAGAAAATACTTGTAATATGTTTACGGACAGTAAACACATCTTAGGCAAGAAAGCTACGAATTTAAGAGTTTCACAAACATTTAATAAATTCTTAACATTTTATAATGTATCTGACATGTTGTGTTAGGAACATATATTAACAAATGGAATAAAAATATATATATAAATACAATAACTTGTTAGTCATGACTTATTTGTACATTTTACAGTCATCACAGATGCGATGCTAAACTTCTTATACTTAACATTAATTTATTTTTGTTTGTTTTTAACAATTGTAATTTTATTATAATGTATCATTTATTTATTGTAGGTAGGTGTAAGATTAGTTTGAGATTCATGGTAGATTGTTTTGTGTCTATATATATTTCTCATATCTTGTTTTGTTTTAATAATAACAGCAGACTATTCTGAGAGAATTATTTATTTTCCAATTCAATATACGGAATTTATCAAAAGAACACATTTTGACAAAAACTTAAAATACACAAAATTAAGGCATACACACCTCGTTTGCCAATTTTTGTTTCAATAAATCTCGAGTGATAGAAAAATAAAAATAATCAGGCCATCTGATATGTTATAACAAGCAAAGGTACATATGTATATAAACCATTCACTGCACATAAAAAATACAAAAAAGTACATAAAATAACAAATCTAAAAAGCCCGTGTTTGCACTCTACATTGATTAAATTAACTAAATGTAGTGGCTGCTTTTGGGCTGGAGCATGACTCACACTAAAGATGAAACCGACAAAGCCAAAGTATCTACAAAAACAAGTAACAACAAATAAGATACGGTAACCACTCAAATGTTTCAAACATGACAATCGATGTATACAATAATTTGTTGGAATGGAACATCTGAACATCTCTTGTTTTCGCTAGCAAGGCCTCACCTGCAGTAAACTATGGAATTACCAAGAACTGTACATTTAAATAGTATGCCTACCCAGAAAAAGCTGTATTACATACATATTTATCTGTAGGCAGTTGGTAGCTGGTAACTTTACAATGGCACAATAAATGGTATCATAACCCGTTGGGGATCTAAACAGTATTGTGCTGGTAGTACAACATACATAATACATTTGAAATTATATTCTGGTATTTGAAGGTTGGAGTATGTGATATAGGCGAGTAGAAATGTGCACTAATGTAACAATAATTCAAAATAAATGTGCTGAAAAGTATCAAGATGTTTAAGATGAAATAATACAGAAATCAGTTGGAATAAAGTACAAAACTTTCAAATTGTATTTGTCTTGTACTCCAAAATACTGTCTAATCACATTAATATGTACTGTAGTTTTTATGTCAGTTATGCTAATAATCCCCATGCTACAAATCTGTGCTGGTCTAGCGTTGGGGGATTTTAGGGCACTTCATACATTTTTCATGTAATTGTTTAGTATAAGAGACCATCGTAAATTTTCGAGGAATTAAGTTAGTGTGAGTATTGTGTTGAACTGTGTTGGACTATGAAGAATAGACTTGTACAGCTAACTCTAACAGATTCAGGATCTGAGCAGAATCTGGTTCTTAAGTTCTGACCAGTCATAACAAAAGTTATAAAGGGAATGCATGTAATGTGATATAACACCTTTAAAGTTGTGTTACATCTTTCCCCAGAATGTGGCTCAAGTCCTCAGTATTAGTTGACCTGCCATTTTGGATATAAACACATGTCATTTTCCTGCTACCCCAAAGCACACTAGCTGAATTGGGTCACTTTTGTAAGGTATAATATTATCTTAAAGTCAAGTTAAAATTACGTGACAGCTTTTAAAAATGAGAGTGCAGCTGCCAAGCTCTCTGCAGTTTTAAGAATCTTCAGTCCGTTAACCAGAAAATAGCCACAGGCAGTCTGATGCTGTGTGCTTAGGGACATCGTATGAGGCTCTACAGGGAGGTCTTACGGCTTTCTCGTAGAATGCCATCCAGTCCATTAAGCTGCCGTAGAAAGCCTCGGTTGGGGATGACCCCACGGTGGTCCTTGACCGTCTTGATAGCTTCCACCAGGGTCAGGTTCTGCCGTATCATCAGGTAGGCCAGCACCAGCGTGGCTGAGCGGCTCACACCAACCGTGCAGTGAACCAGCACTTTACCTTGAGAACACACACAGTATAAATTGAGCACAACATTAGTTTAGGCAGGCCACAAAGTCAAGCCCGGCCACAATCTCAATCGTCAGATGATTGCTCAGATGATCAGCGCTAGCATACTATTGGCCAAACTCGTTCAGGGTGCCTTAGCCTTTACACATTCTTGGTTGTTCTTCTGCAAGCATTGTTGCAATGCTCACCCACCTTTCATGCTGTGTCTGAGGTACAGCTAATGATGCCATGGTGTTGTCCTTGATGCTTGCTCTGTTCTACCGTACACATTTATAAAGGTTCCAATGACAACCTAGAGTGGTTCTTCAGTGTGATGCTATATTGACAAAATCCAATGTTTTATACAAGTTTGCATTTTATGGACTGAAAACAGAAATACACAACATTTCTGTTAAAAATCACCCCAGGACCTGGCTGGTGTTCAGTGGTACACTTAGTACACTAATACTAACTAATTACTATCCAACTATAATGACGAGCAGAGGTTTAGAGTGCACTATGGAGGTCACCGACAACATTTCAGAACCAGTAGTCAGGCTTCTGATTGGCCAAAAGTTAGGCTTATATCGTGGTCGCTTGCATGGCATGCTGTTGACAGGTTAACTTTGTATTTTTTGCGTTTCCGTGTAGACATTTTTTTAAACGTGCTGGTGTGGAAGTATTAGTAACGAATTAGAAAAACCCACGTTTTACAATGTATCAGTGTACTGTGGACATAACCTCAGTGCTGGGCTGCAGTTACGCTTTAAACAATGTATCAAATAGATTGTCACCAGCAGAAACTCCCAAAAAGTGTTTCATGTGCCCAGTAATGTTGTAGTATAAACCTTTTTTGGTCTAAAGCATGTTTGTTTTACACATTGCTGGCTGCGTCACTGTACCTGCAGCGCCGAGCTGTATCAACCTCAGTCATCAGTAATCTACTTCTAGTCAGATGCAATGTTGAAAGTCTCTCGTGGTTTCTAGGTGCTAGTGCCTGCCCATTTACATGCCATGGTGTGATGGAATGGTTGAAACTGACAACAACATTTATTTATTTATTTAGTTATTTAAAGAGAATAATTATTTTTTAGGGGAGGCTACAGCCCTCAAAATTGGCTGTAGGGACTGGATACGTCCCTGGCCTATAGCAATTTCTCATTTAAACCGTAGACCGTAAATCTGTATACCTCCTCTGCATAATTCCTATTCCTAATTTGTTGCTGCCCAGGTTTGGTGCTGGTGTGCATGGTGGACTCACCTCCATTACTGAGGGCCTTGTGGATGAACTCAGCGGCAGGGTAAAAGTTGACGCTCATGTCAAAGGTAGGGGAGTCATGAGCCTCAATGCCCTGATAGGTGATGTGCATACCGGCGTAATACTCTGCTCCACCTCGCCATCTACTTTGGGCACAGTTGAGGATGTGGGTAATGCCGAGATTGGTGAGCTCGCGCCGATCTGAGGCGATGTCTCTGGAGGTGAATTTGGCAAAACAATAACTAGTAAATTAACCGTTGGATGTATTAATGAACCAACAAATAACGCAATACATTTATGTAAATTGCTTACTCCGCCACCCAATAGAGTAGCCTGCCCTACTACCATATATTTTATGTTGGGTGACCAGACCATATTTTGCTTGGGTTAGAGGACACAGTATCGGTACCCATAGTGGGTGGGAGGTTGATGCTGTGGGGTTGAAATACTTGAAAAATGTTTCCACTACCATGCAACTATTAAATGTTAAAATATGCAAATACACTTTTGTCAAATTCAGCAAATATTATTGTTCGTTCTGTGTCTGTGCTGTAATAATCAAGTTTTCTATATGTGGTGCATTCCCTCCGGGAATCGAACTCCGATCTCCCAGGCAGAGAGCAGACGCTTTTACAAGGCAAGCCAAAAACCCATGGGCTCTGGCCTGCATCGACAGAACGTCCTATGAGGTGTCGGAGAGTGAGGATTAGCACCGCACAGCTACCGGCTGGCCACCGCTACACAGACCATACCAAACAAGACTATAGCCTTGGCAATGCATTTCAATGTGTGGGGCGGAGCTTCTGAGGGAGCACCCTATGGCATTGAAGGAAAGTGTGTTTTTGTTTTGCTCAAGTTCAAATCAACAATCCTTCTCGATGACTGATCACCGTTAGAGGATGAGTATGTCATTTGCTTCAGAAGCACATTTAGTCCTGGTGCCACATCCTTGGGGGTCTGGGGTATGTGGGTGTGTAGGCTCGTTCTGGCAATGTCTTCGGGGTTCCATTCTCTGACTGATTGAGCTGGCTGGGGAGCGGGTCTGGGGTCACTGGTTGTTTATTTTGGGGATGGTGGGAATGGGACTCCCGATGTTTGTTTGTGATTGGAGGGTTGGGATGATGAGTGTAACATGAGTGGTGGTATTACTTTATTTTTTATATATTGTATTGTTTTACCTACTTTTGTATTGTTTTTAATTACGTAGTGTGAAGCACTTTGTGTTACATGAATTTGAATGAAAAGTGCTATATAAATAAAGATTGATTGATTGATAAATAGTCAAGCTACTATTTTTACATTTTCTTTTAACTATTGATCAATTCACAGCACCATGATTGATTCCATCAGTAGAAACACGCGTCAGTATAGCCATATTAGCTTTCAGCGCTATGTTGACCACATGGGCGCGTATATTTTGTGTGCGCGAGTTTTGAACATCAACACTAAATTAACGCCATATATAATGCTGTGCTATATCACCGCGTTAAAGGATGAGTATGTAATTTGCTTCAGAAGCACATTTACTATTGTTTCTTAAAATTCTCTTTACACCCTGATGGCAATGACAAAATTAAATGCTCTGACAATACGATTAGAAATATCCGTCATCTGTGAGAGTCGCAGAAATGTGAAAAAAGCGCACAGTCATACAGTTCGGACCGAACTCAGCGATTAGCTGGCCTAAACTGTCTGTCTGTATGAGCTACGTTCTTGCGCGTACTCTGCTAATTGTGCACTATCGTGACCGCGGATTCTATCGAAGGCATACAGATAAACTCATAACAAACGTACTAAAGCGCTAGCTTGACAGGTGTGAGTAATAACAATAGTTATTTTTACATTCATTATTATAATGTTTGGTGTTGTTTTCTTACATGTTCAGCCATTTGTTATCACAGTAGCAGAGATGATGTGCTCCTTTGACAAATGCTACTCCAGTGGACGGTGGACTCATCCCATTCATTGCGCGTTCACGTGTATTGGAGGCGTGGTTTAGGAAGGATGATTGAGGCAAGGGCGGTGCTTTTTTTCAATTGTATCTTTCAAAATCTGGCCAAGTTACTATTTTTTCCAAGATGACATACTCATCCTTTAATGTTTTAGTAAAGTAAAAACTTTGATTGCAAGGCTGTAACAAGTCCAGTGTGTATAATAACAAACAACAGCCCATATCCCATGTACCCGACGCTCTCGAATATAGCTCCAGTTTGTGGGCTTAGATCCCACCTTTACTCACACTGACATTCAAGCTACGTATGGTCAGCGTCAGCCAATATTTTTACATGCAGATGTGACCGCTGTGCCCATCCATTGTGTCTTTAATAAAACAGTCGTCACTCAAGATTGGCGGTTGTGCTTTTACTGATGGAAATCTCACTCTGTAATTCCAAAATGAGAACAAACGTGCATTTCAGTGATATTAATGCACACCGGCAAAGCAGGAAATCACCTTCGGTCCTATTTCCAGAATGCCTCGATATAATAAACTAAAACAATATGATCGTATAGTAAAATAATTGCTAATACAAAAGTTAAACTAATATTTTTCAAAGAATTGTACAATTAAACTTTACAGAGTATCACCCCTTACTGGCCGATATACTACTATTCACATGTTAATGTCCTGAACAGTCTTAAACCTTTAACAAGTACGACAATTACCTTTAATTCCAAAATGAGAACAAACATGCATTTCAGTGACATTAATGCACACCTATAAAACATATACAGTACATAGTTAATATTTTTATATAAAAAATATTTTGCCAGACGATCTGTTCCAAGCTACCTACCGGCAAAGCAAGAAATCACGTTCTGTACTATTCCAAGAATACAATTCGGTTATATTACGAAGTGATTTCTACTCTACCACCAGATGGCGTTGTCCCCATTTACAGGAATTTTACATTACCAATTACACCGTTACACAAAGAACAATGCGCACTCACTGATCTCCAATGTAGAGTCTGGGCCAAACTTCATCGGCGTGATTACATGCTGTTTTTCCTGTGCACAGAAGCCTCTCTAGTTCAGAAACAGTCACATTTGGCGAGACGCGCTCAGTGTCTTTCCTGCTTGGAGACCTTGAGCTGCTCCGGGACCGGGAGAATCGAGACATGAACGCCATCTGATGGGAGAAAATGCAGACAGCGCGGCAACTGAGAAGCACAATAAAGTAAAATATTTGCTAATAAAAAAAATGCAGAATATAAAAACAATATAATAGCATATAATAGAAAATAAACAATAAAATATGCATAGACCTAATTAGCTATGCATTTACAGCACATGATATAAAAGAATAGCCTACAATATATTCGAACAGCATGAGTATGCTCCCTGGAACATTCGTGCGAACAATATCAGATTATTATTATTAGGGCTATAGGATACTGAGTGAAGCCTGATTAAATAAGTATAGGGTATAATATTAATCGAAACACGTAATGTTTACATATTCAACAAGACAGAATTAGGCAATCACAGAATCATGTCAAGAAAGCAGGCCGACAGGTAGTCACGATATAACCATACCTTCCTTTTATGTCTTCTTTTCTCCTAATGGGGCGTCTGCCGGGTGCTACAGGGCACGCGCAGCCGCGGCCATGTTATTCTATTCCATAATGAATAAAACGGATAAGCCATCAACAACACCATCTCCAGCCATCTTCACCATCACCATTGTAGCAAAAGGACTTGCATTCTTATCCTCAACAAGTCGTCGTTAAGAAAATGAACATGGCTGCTTATTTAAAGGACCCCACGTGGTCACACCTACAGGTCCTAGTTTTTTCATAATGCCATCTAAGCTCTGTTTCAGTTTAGCTGTGCTGAGTGCTGACTGTATTTTATCCCTTTTAGTCCCACATACAATTATCTTTTGCAGGACTGATAGGCTATGCTTATAGCAAATATGTTTTGTCCGTGACGGAATGTCGCCACCTTCTGATAAAAATGCCATATTACACTGTGAATTAATCACAAAAAGGCAAATATCTTTCTTCAATGGGACAAGTCAATTAGAGTTGATTTGGAGTAGCGTATAAAACAAACAGACAGACTGCTACAAAACGACATGCTCTAGATATAGAAATAGCACCGTATTTACGAGTTACGACAGAATATACTCGAGTTGAGTAGCCTAAATACTTTAATTGTCACACCTTTGAAACAATGGGAATATGTCTTTGAAGGTGCAGGGCAGCAAACCTTACCGGAATGACATAACTGTAATTGTCACACCTTTGAAACAATGGGAATATGTCTTTGAAGGTGCAGGGCAGCAAACCTTACCGGAATGACTTAACTGTTGGTCTATGTGTCAGCATTTAACGTCTTCTCATCATTAGTATATGTATGTTCGGCACGTGGCTCGGTGGGTAGACCTATACTGGTAGAGGTGGCGACAGGTGACCAAAAGGCCGCTGGTTTGAAAAGATGGTCATGTGTCCATGAGCAAGACTATGTCTAATTGTGTGCGTGTGTGGAAAGCGCTAGCCTAAATGCAGTCAAGTTGTCATCATTAGGCTATGTGTGTGAAAAGTTCGTTGTGAATATGATATTATTAGAGTCTATACTCACATATATTTTTTAAGAAGTTAGTTGTAAATTAGGTTAATAGCTGACATATAATTTAGTCGTCTTATCAAATTGACGAGGGGTTGATAGTAAGACTGGGCCGCCTCCTTAAGGAGGAAGTAACTTACAGTAAGTACGGTGTGGCTTTTAGGAGAATACAAATACAATAGTGGAAAGAGTCAGAGGAGGCATCCAAGCTGTGCGGACGCGCAAAGACTGCTCTAAGCATTGATGTAGGTTAGCAAGCTCACGTTTGTATTTTTAATTTTAAAAATAAATTAATAGTAATATTACATTGTTAGAATCTTAAGAAGTGAACGAAAATCAGAAGAAAAGCTTTCAGTGATTCCAAACTTCTCTAATATTTGAGAGTTCTGAACCGTTCTAATCATGGAGATTGAATCCATGGCAGCAAATAGCGCTCTGATTAGAGCAAGAGAAGGTAATACTCTTTCTTCTGAATTTAAATGTAGCCTAAATGTAAATGCAATGCAAATACTATTTAGATTTCATTTACTTCATAGACAGCTAAATGGAAAGTAAACTGTTATAGTCTGTTATCAGTTAGCCTATAATTGCATATTTATAACCTATACTAATTAATATGTATTTATTTATTTAGGGATAAGCAAGAAGGTCAACAGGTCGGCTTTCACATATGCTAAATGCCGGCCCATTATAGATAAAGCATATGAGAACATGCTCTTCGGATAGTCTACTGTAGGCATATTAAATAAAACAATTCTATTTTAAATATGAAAGTAAATGGCAGGATATGTTGGCCCACAGGCTAACCTGTTTCCAGAGTTGAGCTATTAATAGGTCATGCATTGTTGTGAACTATTGTCTGAAACCTGATAGACTAGACACTCTCTCAAGTAGGCTTGCAGGGTGTGCAATGCGCACAAGAAACATGCATCATTACTTAACTGTATGGTAAAACGTTGAATAACCAAACGCAAAAGGATCAAATGTCTTTATGACCCCCAGGAGCAAAAGGACGAAGTTGGAAGTGGAAGGAAATGCTACGGTTCCCTCATATTAGCCAATGCACTGGTCTGGCCATGGATGTTGGTGTGTGTATTTTATTAACCAGCCAAAAACGCGTGCGTTACATGCGTGCTACAAGTGTAGACTACTGCAAAGGTCTATATCATGTTAATGTTGTGTTTTTCTGTCAGGACGTGACTACTTCAGCCTATGTGTCAAGCAACCTATTGGCAAAAAGCTGTTTGAGCTCTTCTGTGAAAACAGACCTGATCTACATAACTACATCTCGTTGCAGAACGCACTTGTAGGCTACAACAATGGACTTTGTAATACATTTGTGCTCAAAAGTATTCCCAATATGAAATTGTGTGCTTATATTTGCACAAAACTGCTCAGATAGGCTACAATATTTTAGTTGACATCAAATATGTAGGACTACTGTATATTACTAATTTTTACATGATGTTGATTTCTTGAGGACAACTTTGAGACTAAATCAGATGAGGAGAGGAGAGAGACAGGCCTCGACATCGTTGAGAAATACCTAAAACATCAGGTCAGTCAGTGGGACACACTGGAGTTTTTATAGGTCTACTGCAGACATCAAGTGATTCGGGAACAGTGTTGGGCAGTAACTAGTTACTTTTTCCAGTAACTATTAGTGTAACTAATTACTATTTACAAAATGGTAATAATATTGAAATTACTAATATAAGTAATGCTGCATTACTTCCTTACAAAAACAACATTTCCTCCCCTAGACTTCCATCTTATGAAGACGTGCCTTTATTATTTTGCTTGGCCTAGTAAACAGGGTAGACTAATTGAAGCAATCTGTCAATCATCTGGTTTAAGAGGCTGCAATGTTTTCACTTTGTCTGATTGTTGACTCCTAAGGTTAACTATTACTAAAATGAAGACGATTCAATTCTAAAATGAGCTGGCTACACAGGTTGTCATTTTTTGTAAGGAGTGAGGCAGGGTAGTTAAAGTAATGTAGTAATGTAACTAGTAATGTAACTAATTACTTTTAATACCCAGAATTAATCCTGAGTAATTTGCCCAACACTGTTCAGGAACATTCAATCAATCAATTAATATTTCCTATTAAGAGAATGCATGATTTGATCTATACGTCCTTAGCAAGTTTCTATCAGATTGAGGTGAGAATGTAATTAAAAAAGGTAAGTTCTGACTTAACCCTCTGAGGTCGCCGTCATCATCCGCGACGAGAGCAATTCTGACTTAATGTGGCTGTGTGTGTATGTGTGCCTTCAGTCCATCCAGAGAGTGGAGATGTTTCAGAAGCATGAACAGAGCTGCACTGACCTCCTGGAGAGTGATCCCCTTGGGGATGTCTTTAATGACTGCCGGAAGTATGAGGTCTTATTTGGCTTGCTTCATTTGCTTGTATATTAGTGTATGTATATATATATATATGTGTGTGTGTGTGTGTGTGTGTGTGTGACTCCTGTAATGTCCGGCGTCTGCGATGTTAAATTCATAACAACACACCTCTCTGTTGTTTCATGGCTCAGCGATTTGCATGCTTATCTGAGTGGGGCTCCATTCCTGGATTACCAGGACAGCATGTTTTTTGAACGCTTTCTACAGTGGAAGGCAATAGAGAGGTCAGTGAATGTAGAATAGAGATATTTTTATAATCAAGATGGCCCAACAGAGATTTGTTTTTTACTCTTTGTGCTTATATTCTGCGTATTCCATGCATTGTGAATATCTTACAGTAATTGGTTGTCACTGTCCCATATTGCTTTCCACTTGATATTTGGAGACAGATGCATTTCTAATCTTTCTGTTTGTCTCTTCAAGGCAGCCGGTAACAAAACAGACATTCAGACAATACAGGCTTCTGGGCAAGGGTGGGTTTGGAGAGGTAAGGCTATGAAAGCATCGCATTGTTAGCACACTGACATACTGTACGTTTAGCGTTTAACCATGGTTTGTGGCTGTAGGTTCTTGAATATACTGTTGTTTTTATAATTACCATTTTGTCTATAAAACCAATCTAAAGAATATGTTAGTTGGAAAAAATTACTGATTTGGAAATGATTCACTCATGGATCTTTTGATGTATTCCATCTTTATTCCATCTGTGTTTAAAATATAATGTAATGGTAATCATTTAAGCCATTTGATGCTGTTACGGCCCTATCTTTATAGTCGAGCATACTTGTATTCCACCCAGGTGTGGGCTTGCCAGGTACGGGCAACAGGAAAGATGTATGCCTGCAAGAAGCTGGATAAAACCCATATAAAGAAGCGTAGAGGTGAATCCATGGCTATAAATGAGAAAGAGATATTGGAAAAGATTGACAGTAGATTTGTGGTAGGAGTCTTTCATTCATTCAACTTTCATTTACCCTCTGTGCCTGAATTATATTATTATATTATAAGTATCTGCCTTAATTCACTAGCTGTATCTCTCTTATGCATGTTATGGATAGTCATTATCTGAATATATTCTCTAACGGAATGAACAAATCATGTTAATAACACAGTATACGTACAAATATACAGTTATAATGTAAACATCACCATAACCAATGCATGCATTTGATATACAGAATATTTGAATGTTATTTAATCACACAGAGAACTGTAGAAATGCTGTAATAAATAATGTAAACATCTGTTATTCAGAGCAGGAACCAGAACCACTCTGTCTTGTGGGGGGGGGGGGGGGGGGGGGGGGGGGGGGGGGGGGGGGGGGGGG
>JAODOY010025791.1:0-23514 GCA_025399855.1 Forbesichthys papilliferus | reverse complement strand
ATATATATATATATATTTATACTGTATATATATATATATATACTGTATTTATACTGTATATATATACTGTATTTATACTGTATAGGCTATATATATTTGGTTTTGATGCTGATTGCTCAATTCTAGACACTTTAGTAGTGTGACCTCCCTGACGAACAGCTCGAGCAGTAATAATGGCTTCCAAGTGGAATACATTGTCCTTAGCATTCACATTTTGATTTGATCTCGGGCACAAGTGTCCCACACGTGTCCTGCAGTGCGAGTGACAGTTCCGTGGCGCATCAGTGCCTGTAAACAGCAGCTCGTTAAAGCTGCGTTCGCGCATACTTCCTCTGACAGGAGGCTTTTTAGGGGTCACATCTCCCTCTCAGTCAAATCTGGTTATGGAAGCATGGGCGTCAACAACACCCTTAATTGGAATTCATTTACAAGCAGTGGTTTAAACAAGATGTGCGTTTGTGAAGCCAAGACATTGTTAACATTGCATGGTTGCTATTATTTTTAATGCTACTTTGATGTTACGGTGGCAGGACGTCCAGGCAGCAGCAGTATATCACAATATGTGCATGGCTCTGACAGCCCTGTCAAGTTGTACTGTACCACTGCAGAAACGTCATTCAGAACTCCAAAACTATTTTCTGGTTCTCCACCAGTGGAGCCCAGGCTGGTCCCTATTGTTCCCTATAGCTGCTGCCCTGAGCTTGCACTTTTCATTGGTTTGTGAAGTGTTAAGCTTTAGCCTTACAGTATGTTACTGGCAAACGCTGACTTCTCAAATGCAATATGCGGCTAACCCAACATCGTTTCGTACTTGCAACAACATGGGTGAACAACAGTAACAGTAATGAGTACCAACTGCCACTTTTTGGCCGTTTCTCCTAGAGTGCACAACCGACTTGGTTGGCTAGTTGCGGTGGGAACGCAAGACTCATTCCAGGGACAGCACAGATCCCGACGCTTTACCCAAGGTGGTTCCTGGACGTCAGTGCAAGACGGGACAGAGTTTGCTTGAGGCAGGGTAAGATACCGGAGCGCCTGCTGAAATGGCAAACACGCCATCTCTCCACTGTCCCTGTTGGATACACTTCTATTGCTGGAGCCATGATTAATAGAAGCAAGGATAGAATCACATAAAACACGATTATTATTAATAATAAATAATAAATAATAATAATAATAATAATAATAATATTAAAGGATACAAACCTTTTTCAGGCATTGGTCTTAGCTTGATTCTGTACTGAAAACAATTCAGTGTTTGCTCGATGTATGGTATTTATAGATTGTTACATGCCTGGTTCAAATAAGAATATGTTGTAAAGTGAAACACAACAATTGTCAAGGTGCCCTTGGGCAGGGCAGTGTTAGTGTTACTCGAGCTACTCAGGAAATTTGCCCACGATAAGTAAGGATCAAACAATGTCAGTTCCATTTGAATGGAACGAGTCACCCAGAACAGTTATTTAAGTGGGGTTATTGATGAAGGAAAGGGGAAAACTTATTATTGAACCTGTTTACCCAAGCACAACTTACATTTAAACAGCTCTGGGATGTTGCACTGCATTTTGTTATTGGGTGGTGGGTTTTATATATGGCAAATAATCAATGTATCAATAATAATCAAGAATCAATTAACAGGATTAATGGGAGATTAAATGAGTAATTTGATTTCTGACCAATAGAGGGCAAATATGGGTCTCTAAAACAGCTAAAAAACAATAAAACTAAAACAAAATAGGTCAGATCAGGACAATTGGAACTACATTCAAATAAACTGTTAATAAATAATATTGTTTAGCGGAGAGTAAATTGTTTGCTATTCATATGCATTGTTGAGTTGCAACATCCATTCTCAGCGGACATGGCTGATTTTCCTGCAAAAGGTTAGACAAATGCCACTGATAATTGTCTGACTGCCTCTTGACCACCACACTTCTCCCTCCTGACTGTCGGTGCTGGTTATCAGAGGTGTTGTAGGTCATGGAGCTATAAGTCCCTCCAGGCAGATATGCTGGGCGTTCTCTCAGCGGGCTCGCTGCGTCTGAGGCAGACCAGCAGCCACATGAAGACTCCTTCCCCGTAGTTAGTTGACACTTTGTCTCGCAGAGAAACCTTTATCTAGGTGTTTGATTGACATGCATGACGACTAAATACGTAACTCAGTGACAAAGTGGAACGTTATAGAGAAATACAGAGCAGCTTAGCAACACAACACTGGCTGTTTTCAGGTATTGCATATCTGTTTGATAAGCAGACATACGGTTACTTAAAATACATTTAACAACTTAAAGACTTTGTATGGGACAACGATAATAAAAATCACTTCCGGAAGGTCTGTCGACCTTGGGTATGTATTCGATTTAAATATTGGGATTCAAGTATTCGCTTTTTCACATTATACATGCATGTTTTCCCATTAATCCCTACTGTCTCCATATAAACCCACATGTTGAAATGTAATTGCCTGCCCTACACTGTGTCATCAACGCAATTGATAGCAATTGGCTCTGTTTGTAAGAAGAGAGCGAAGTTATTCATTTAACACACACTCCTATTGGCTAATACAGGAGGTATATGCTATTTGACAGCTCTGACTGGCTCAACTGACGTGTGTCAATCATAGTGGCCATTTTGAGCGCATGGCTATGTTTACATGTGTGCTCATTGAAGCTAGGAATCAAAGATTACTTTTATTATACTTAATTATAGTTGAGTGTTTTTAATGGTGTTTTTGAAAGAGTATTCGAATACTCGTTCGGAAATACCATCAAGTATTTAAAACCTGTAAAATGGTATTCGGGACAGCCCTAGTATCAGAAGTTCAGCCTAGCGTTACTTAGGTGATGTAGTGCTAATGGACGGAAGAGGCTGAGATTAGTTGGAAGGAAGCCTAAATGCCAGATTGACTGAGGGGATTGAATGGACCGTGTGTGCGCGGCACGCATCTTTCCAGGATTTATTATTACAGCGTACTTTGTTGCCACGCCAACGAGAAGGACTTGCACCCATCCCGGGCATAAATTCCAGCGATGTCTTCGTAGCATCAGAAATGCCGGGGTGTTGTCGTGCTGGCTGTCAAGCGCTTTGGTGCTTTGGCGGGCCTTGTGATGCAAAGGCTTGAATCTCATGTTTATAAAGTACGGAGGAGACAGCGTGTCTGTGTCACTCAAAGCCACTGACTTGTGCGTTACGCATATGATAAACAGTTTAAGATACGTTTTTCTTCTTCTGTGATGTCGCTGAATGCACAATCATTTGTATGCATCAAGCTTTTTATCTTTTCTTTATTTAGTTCACCTTGTATAGTGGCAGTAAATGCCTTTCTTCTTTCAAAGTCTGTGAAGTAACTCCCTCTATTATTGTACTGTATACTGTAGGAAATAAATGAGGCTTCAGGCCAATATTACTGCATCTAAATCCTTCTGATTTGTTTGCTATAATGATAAGGGGATGTTGACCTCTAGGTGCCACATTCCCGTTGTTATTGCATACAACGAGCCAGCCTTAACTTACGTAGTCTGGGACACAGCGCTGGCTAACTGCGTCAACACCCACCTACCTGACAGGAGAGGTATTTTGATTGATATGTACGACAACCCGCTACGTAACTCAATGACCAAGTCAGATGTTCAATTTACAATGAGGAATTTGTTGTAAAACAAAATGACACGACTGTGGCTGTTTACAGGTGTAAATTTAGTTGGTTACGGTCACTGCTTAAAATAAATATAACACTTTAAATGAGTAAATAAAGCACTGTGCTATCGTTGCACCAGATTACGGAAACACACTTGTGAGTGACAGTGCAAACAGCCAATGTAAATCGACAGTAATACTTCCCGAAAGTCAGAGAGTCTTGTGTCGAGCTTACAGGGGTCTATGTATCAGACGTTCAGCACAGAGTTGCTTATGTGACGCAGTGCTGATGGACAGAAGAGGCTGAGACTACAGAGCACTTAGCTACGTTAGTATAATTTATGTTCATCAAGGCTAGCCTAGCTCTGCCCGACTATTGCTTCCAGCTCAGTTTTTGCTAAGATTATAGTCTTGAAAGGTTTTAGCAGTACGGTGGACCAATCACTGACCAGTTAGAGTGAGAATTGACTAAGTAGGTTTGGAAATGGTGGTAGAGCTAGATGAAGCGATTGTTGTAAGGTTGACAGGTTAAAGGTTGCTCCAGCAGTTCTCAGAGGAAAACCGAGGTCTACGCCCAGTAGGATGCAAAGACTGTAAACATTTCCCAGTGAAGCGTGTCCAGACCCATTCACCAAGTGAATCTTGGGTCTGGCTACAGTTACAGCTACTGTTTGAGGTGGGGGGTGGGGGGTTTGGGGGGGTGACTATTGTGTTCCACCAATCACACATCTGTATAGTCCCTTTTGCTACAAGCCATCTGATGTCTTCGGGAAGCCCACAGCCACATAGGAGATATAACCGAGTGAACTTTGTTCAATTTAATGGACAGTATTGTCACCGCAATGGCGGATCGTAGAAGCTTAAAACAGTTCCCGCAAGTACTCAAAGTACCCTATACATTATAATGTATACTGTATGTGAATCGATGCATTTATTGACTACTAATGACCCTTTAAATTACATTGTAAATGTAAATCGATGCATTTATTGACTGTCTATATTTATCAATTCAATTTGCACATCACGCACTTCCTGGAACTGTGTTGCATCTCCATGAACCATGTGACCGTTGAAAATGTCTCTCTTCTGCATGGCTCTGAGGATGCCTATAAAAATGCAGCAATATAGCAAAGGTTTTCGTTCCCTATAGTGGAGAAAAAACAAGCTCAATCAATGTGAGTGGGACATTTCGATCTGAGTCTATTGTGGTTAGAAATTAGTCATACAGTAATATAGGGGTTCTGTTACATTAATAATACAAATTAATCTCATTTATATAGGGCTGCGCTTGTCTTTGGAGAGATTTGTGTGCGAGGCGAGCTGCAATCATCTCTGGTGAGAGCCTAACCCAGTAGTCTCATTCAGTCCCATAATATCTCAGACATCAATAGATGTTTTATAGACACGGTTTTCATTAAATGACAATGATGACTGTATGAGTGAGAACAGAATGGTATTCCTGCTTTGTATACTACATCATGGCGCTGTTATGATTGCAGTTCTTTATTACATTTTTTCATGTTGTATGTTCTGGTTGAGAACTTTGCATTGCATTTTTACATGCCTAGTGCCGTTATTATATAGTTCTATTATATGGCCTAGACCAATTCCGATAATACATTAATACCTCGGAGCCCCTTCCCCCGACTTGTAATTTTTTTTTATTATGTATCCCCCCCGCCCCTCCCCCACACACACCATTTTGTGCTGCTTTTTACATTTTGCAATTAATAGCAAATATTCAAATAACTTTTTTGTAAGTCACTGTTTACTCTTTCGAAAACTTTACTGATGTCGGTGGATTTATTTGTATAATAATTAGCCTGCTGCCTCCATGTCTCTTTTCCAGATGCTGTTATGTTTAGAATATGCCCTGGCATTGCATATGGTTTTTAATAACTTAATAAAATGTATGCATTTTTGACCTAAAAGCAAATTAAATCAAGCTCCCCCCCCTCCCCCCCTCCTCCTGTTAACTCTGGGGGGCGTGGGCCCCGGGTTTGGAATCACTGGTGTTGAGATTTAGCAGCTGCAAGCTTCCATGTTGAGTGAATTATGTAAACTAGTTTATAACAGGCAGACCATAATATGCACTCAGCCAGGTTGTGGCTTAAATTAAACAAAAAACTATAAGCAGACAAAATCAAAATGATTTCCATTGATATTATTTGTACTATCAAAATGGTGTAATCGGGATGTGAAGTTCAGTGTAATTCTAATAAAATAAAACTTTAATTGGTGGTGGGGAATAACTTGAGTACTTGAGGCTCATTTGATTACAGTAGAAGAAACAGTATTACAAGGATGACTTGGTGACTTGAAGTGAAATGTTTTACTATTAATGGCAGCAGGCGGAACAGTAGCTGTCAGGGAGATTTTAATTAAACGCACCTTCTCTAGTAGTTTATCTGACCCTTTACAGCTCTTGTTACTTTACAAGGCAGTATGACTTATTCTTTAGATGGGCTCAAAAACCCCACATGAACACTATTCTACTGGAGAGGTGTATTTGTGACTGTGTGCTGAGATCCTGACAAGGCCATTCATTGAATATGTTTCATAAAGCTGCAAATACAGGGGACATTTATTCCTTTGCCCCCTTTTAACTGTCACAGACAGTTGTCAAATTACCCCCCGCCCACCAAACACCCACTGGGTGTCATCGTCCAAGCGAAATGTCTACTGTAAGATAAAAGTCCAAATCATATACTGTGTTGAATATGCTTATGTATTAGACATAATGAGACGTCGAATTTACACTGAAGGAGGCTGCACGCTCGCAGAGATGAACTCATTATCATCACGCTCCGCAATAAAGCGGTTATTCATCATGCGCTCCTGATTGCAATCTCTCTCTCCACGGAGCGTAGTGGCCTAAATTCAACGCACTCTCAGCTAGCTCCCAACAGATGCATTATTTTGCTCTCCACCACGGTACGATGATCTGCAGATGGCCCGCCCCCCGGTCAGAAGTGAGACCCATGTGTGTTACTCAGCATCAATGTCAGCCCGTAGGCTATGGGGTACATGCAGCAGAAGATGGCTATGCTCCACTATCAGTCATAATGGCTCATTTCATTCAATGTCAAGAAGCGTATTTATAGTGCAGACCAAAGAGGAATACCAGTCCCTCTTTGGGAGAAAAGCCATGCCATGTCAGGAGGTTATTTATTAAGTGTTCCACTGATTTATCTAGAACGTGCTTATTATTTT
Source organism: Forbesichthys papilliferus (assembly GCA_025399855.1). NCBI lineage: Eukaryota > Metazoa > Chordata > Actinopteri > Percopsiformes > Amblyopsidae > Forbesichthys > Forbesichthys papilliferus. The sequence continues at coordinate 16,665 of JAODOY010025791.1, read as the reverse complement.
TTTAGTGTCTCATTTAGAGTGGCAGTGCTCTATTATGTGATTGTTATCCCTATCTTCACAACTGTCAATTAACATTGAGCTTATAGTAATTAATGGATCATATATTATACATTTTCCCCCCATAACAATTCAGTATTCAGTACGACATTTTTGCAGCAGTGTATATCTAGTATTGTATTGACATTTTTAAATATTCAACCATGCAGAGATGTGTGGCATGTGCTGTACATATTGCAGGAGGGCATATCATTAATAAATAAAGCCAGCACATTCCCCTGCAAACTGCAATGTTGTCAGTGTGCTCTTTTGGCCTAAAGGGGCAGTGGTGAGCTGTTGCTGCAGTCAACTGACTGACTGTAAGCACTGCCTCTATTTATGGGTTTAATGTAAGAAGTAGCGCAACACTAAACCCATGCCTTGTGTCAACGCTGGTACCCAACACAAGCCTGTATCAGCTCCTGTGTGTGTGTGGATGTGTGGGTGTGTTGATGCGCTTGACGTGCCATCTAGTGGTAGAAAGTCATGAATACCAACTTTAATTCACTAATACATAAATCAAATAATACTTTTTGTCTACCCCCACCAGACATGCATGGTATGACGTATAGATTAAATAAAAAGCATAAATAAGTATACATTTTCATCACCAGTTTGTGTTCTAGGGCATCTGAGACCATACTGCTACACATTACTTGCCTATCTAGGTCATATCTGGTCATCAGACTGTCATGTTAAAATAACTATCATTCTAGTACATGGATGAGAGTATCACATACATTAGAAGCAATGCAACTAAACTGGCTGGAAATTAGCTGCAAGTCAACAACCATATCCCAAATAATGTGTTACATTTGTGCAGCATGGACTAATTATTAAATTCATGTTATTACACCCGCTACCATGTTTGATAAAAACATGGAGCTCACGTCATTGTGAGAGAGATAATGTCAGATATATGCTCTGAAAGGATGTAATGATTCTTGATTACAGAGAAATATGGAGAATCACTCTTCTCAGAAATGAGGATTACACATTTGATAATGGAGGATATAATACTTGGCTAGTAATTTGCATATGCTTATGATAATATCACAGTGTCCTTTGGGATTATGTTATTATAACTAAAATATATCATACATTTTCTTTTTTTTTTCTTTTTATTTGGGGGGGGGGGAAATGTTACAATTGACTTTACGCATCCTTTCTAAGACGTTTTTAAAACGGAACTAGATCGAAGGCTTCTAAAGTTGTGAGCACTGAAATTGATTGGTAAACAGAGCAGAATTTCTACGAGTCAGCGTTTGCCGGGAGTTGCCTTGGGAAGGTGACTCAAACGGCAGGCTTGATACACCTGCATCTAAAGCTATTTATTGTCATTGCTAATTTATCACCGCAACATGGGAAACGCAGGTGCTCAAACTGTACACAGATTGGGCGGGGTAGTTGCAGTGTCTGATTCATGGCGGTTGGTGGTTGGTCAGTTGCAGTACGGTGAGGCACAACAGCTTTAATCAGCTTTAATTCATTTAATTAGCTCCAACAATGAAAACAAGCACCTGTATTATAGTACTTCTGTGTTTGGTGCAACCCGGAATGAAGGGGAACTGTTTTCTGTCTCACGAGAAACGTTCTGGTCCAGATCTATCATGTTAAAATCCTTCATCAAAGATTGGGTAGCCGGGCTCAGCCCGACTATTGCTCTCAGTAGTTTTTGCTGAGATTATAGCATGGAAACCCTGTTTCCCCCGCTGGTGGCCCCTCAGCGTGGGTTAGTGCAATGATGTTGTAGTCAAGAGTGTTTCAAAACAGTGGTAGCTAGATGGTAAAATGGGCTCATTTATATAGCGCTTTTACCCAAAGTGCATTACAGTATTTTGCCTGACATTCACCCACACATTAATGCACCAATGGTGATTGCTGCCATGCAAGGTGCAACCAACCACCAGGAGCAGTTAGGGGGTTAGGCACCTTGCTCAAAGATGCTTACAGGTAGGTCAACACCGGGGTCTGAACCCACAACCTTCCAGCTGGAAGCCCAGACCCAGACTACTAGACCATCCTGTCCCGCAAGGTGATGAGGTGATAAAACCAGCTGTAGCAACGCTGATTGGATAAACGCTGTCTAATAGCTTCAACATTAACCAGAAGTAGGAGGCAATGACTGTCAACACTTCCCAATGGAGCATGGCCAGACTCGATTCACAAAATGAATATGGTCTGGTTACACCAGGCTAGGGTGCTTCGTACAAATATAGGAATATGGAATTTGGGAGATCTTAGTTTATTTTACAGTTCAAATGGTCACAACTTGTCTGATACAACCTGCTGATTATTTTACACTATTTTAATACATAGGTAGGACATTTGTGCTGTTTGTGCTGTTATATGACAATCCAGAATTCACTCCTAATACTTAACCTATGTAGATAATGTGTACATTTTGTTTCTTGTATTTTAACTTCATCACGGGAAGGAATTCTGTATTATTATGTATTTGTTGTCTTATGAAAACAAGTCGAGAAATACACATGATTTGTGGAACAGCATATAGATAGTTTATATAGAGCCATACAGTGGGTCCAGTAAGGACGGCTGATCATGAATGTGGTTTTCTGTAGACCGCAGACACAGCCCAAGCCTGTATATGATGCCTAAGATGACTATCCTTCCATTTTGTCTGCCTAATTAATTAGAAGATATCTGAAAAAAAAGCTTTCTGCAAGCTTTATTCAGCTCTCTCTCCTATTATGTCTGAAATTAAGCGTGTGGTTTATTGAAGCTCGTCCTAGTGTGGTGACCTCAAACCACATTATTTTTACCTGACAACTATTATCATTATGCACGTTTTGACCTCCCCACATTCCCCACACAACACACATGCACGCACACACACAGACACATGCACGCATTCACACGCACACACACACACACACGCACACAGACGCAAAGCGTGAGTAGCAGTAACATCATATCCTTAATAGAGAAAACCCTGGAAAGCAAGGGAAAGGATCGTGGACCAATGAGACACCGGGCATGGTGCAGAAGCAGTCAGTGGTACATCGGTGAGAAAAGTTGATTTGCTTAGTGCCAGGACGGGGATGGGGGGGGTGTCATAGAGACAGAGAGAGAGAAGGAGAGAGAGAGCATACATTGGTGTAGAAGAGAGGGAATAAATGAGCGGGCGTGCTGATAGCTGCTGCGATGAGTGTTTACAAGAGTCTTCTTAGAGAGCCGGTTAGCCGCGGCTGCATGAGTCATAGAGATGATTTAGACGTGTGGCGTTAGCTGAGCGTCTGTTTGAGTGCCGCACAGCGAGATGTGGAGAGGGAGCGCAAGTGCTTTCACACGCTACAGACACACAGGCAGCAGGTGAGTGTGCCAATATCGCTTCTCCTCCCACTTTAAGCCCAGTCACGCGCCGTGGTCTTAGCATGTCGTCCTGTGTGGTTTATGGCAGCGGTTATCGTCCTGGAGGGAGATCCCCCTCCCAACTGTCTCTCTCTCTCCTCTCTCTCTCTGACTGCTGCTCTGCACGTCCAGGTAAAACTCCCTCTCTCTGCCACCCTTTGTCATTATGTGTTTTCTGTCGTTGCTGCCTTCGCACACAGGACCTGTCAAAACATCTGGCCAACAGGGGGGTGGGGGGTGGGGGGGGTGGAAGATGAGAACTCATTCCAGACACAGTCAGGCTGAAAGTGTGTGCGTTGGAAGCCGACTAGGCTGTCACCAGTTGAGCTGACATGATGTATTTCACAGTTGGGACACTGTGCACGCACACACACACACACACACACACAGGCACACGCACAGGCCAACAGCACGTTGGGTGACACAGCCAATGTACAGTCAACAACCCTGCCTGGTACACAATTACATCACATCCATGCACGTGCATCTGAGGTGTTAACAGCCACCAAGATGTGTCTCATTGTGACTGCTGTTTAGGTGTTCGGATTTCTGTTTGTGTTTACTAGGGGTGGCATGATCCACTTTTTTCAGTACCGATACCGATACAGATATCAGCACTTTGGGTATCGGCCGATACCGAGTACCGATCCGATTCCAGTGTTAAATTAAGTTTTAAGTTAAGTTGCAAAGTAAATTCCGTCCAATCTCTATTTTAGAACTTAGATGCATGTACATTAATTGAATTGGATCAGCCCCATGGAATGGTTACAACTGTCTAATTGTCACGATACCGATTTAACTATTTAAGTCAGTAGCGGATCGATATCCAATCTCCGTATCGTATCGGTGCCATCACTAGTGTTTACCACAGCCCTGATCACTTGGCCCAACATTTAGGCTTGAATTGAAGCCGCCTGTCATAGTTTGGACCGTTAACGGGGAGCGAGGGTATGTTTAGTTGAAGCCAAGATGTACCTTTTAATCTGACGTGCCGCCCGGTCGCTGATTTGTTCCACGCCAGTGCACGCTGTTGATTAACTGCCTTGTGTCAGGAGCTCGGCCACGGCCCCCGTGGATGTGTGAGGCTGGGCCGTGCCGAGGGACCTGCTACCCGGATTTGAGGGTCAGCTGATCGGCTTGGAGGTGCAGGAGATTTATGCCCCCCCCCCTCCTCTTTTCCCCAGAACAAAGCTCTGTCTGCCGTGGGACCATAAACCATAAATCAGAGAGAAGTGGGTCAGATTGGGTCAGTGCTCATCTGCTCAACGCAGACCCACTCTCACTTTTCCTGAAGGTGCTTTTTTTCTATCCTTCCAGCAGACTGTAGAGGGACACTTGTGAGGTTCTCTTCTTCTTTACCACCATCAGACGAAGGAGCAGGTAATCACGTGTACTAGTTTTCACATCTGGTCATTTTCAGCTCTTTTGCTTCGCTGTCATCTTATTTGTTGTTATTTTATTTGTTGTTACACTTCGTGAAGATACTTTAATACAACCTAATACTTTTATCTCTAGCTTAAAATGAAGTGTGTTGCCTTTTCTGCCTATTATTGCAATTATGGTTTGTGGTGAGTTTGCACACATTACTCTGAGAATAGCCCTAATTGTCCTAGTCTGGGCTGTTTCTGTCTGATCGGTGCAGGACATTTGATTGTTCTTCTTCAGTAGCAGTGTTGGGCAAGTTACTCAGGAAGAGTAAGAAGCGACTAGTTACTTATTCTTCAAAAAGTAATAACATTACTTATTACTGGGTATTAAAATAATTAGTTACGTGACTAGTTACATTACTATATTACTTTCACAATCACTACCCTGCCTCGCCCCTTCCGAAAAATGCCAACCTGTGTATCCAGCTCATTTTAGAATGATATCCTCTTTATTGGAACAATAATGAACCTTAGGAGTCAACAATCGGCCAAAGTGAAAACATTGCAGCCTCTCAAACCAGATGATTGGACAGGTTGGTTCAATTAGCCTACCCTAAGTTTGCTAGGACCAGAAATATCATTCTTTTAATGCAGCAGTACTTGGATTAGTAATTGTAATGTTATTACTGTTTTGGAAAAAGTCATTAGTTACACTACTAGTTACTGGAAAAAGTAATAATAATACAGTAACTAGTTACGAGTAACAGTAACTAGATACGAGTTGTTTACTTTTCAGGAAACCTGCAAAGCCAATGTGAGAAATGTATTTAATGCAAAGGTATGAACACTGGATATGTAGCTATAGGCATTATAATATAATATAATTATAATATATTGCATTACAATAATTCAATATGTCTCCCTGGTCATAGTTGAAGTATGACTTGTTGTTGCAAGCCTAATATATTTTTTTACTGAAACTCGGGTAGGCTTAATACAAACTACTGTCAGCGATGAATGAGTGTGGGCATAATAATGTTTTCCGAGTTCAGATGGATTGAGTAGGGGCTTACATAATTTCCAGCAAGAATAATGTATGTAAATGTATTAATCGTGAATACCTGTAGTTGAACAGAAGGCATTGCTCTCCTGCTGGATATGAAACAGATGCCAGAATAACAACATCTAAACATCACACATCTTGTAAAATGTTGGGATTTGTATTCGTGTTTATCACAACCCTGATCACATTTTCTTACATTTTGGCTTGAATTAAAGCCTACCAGGTTTGTGTGTGTGTGCACGTGTGTGTGTGTGTGTGTGTGTGTGCGTGTGTGTGTGAGCGATGTACCCACCTGCTTCAGGACATGGACTCTGTTGTTGCTCGTCAGTGGCAGATACATTCATACATATTTAAAGGAACGACACATCCAGGAATATCTCTACTTAGAATAAAAAGATTGAATAAGCAAGAAAATGTCCTTTTAAAATGTCTTGTCTCTCACAGACACCTGTGTTGTGTACTGCAGTTTAATGTGAAAAGTCAAATACTTGTAGTTGAAAAGATGCTTCCCAAGCAAAATGTTAATTTAAATGCTAAATATAAAAATAATGTAGAGAGTGGAATGCTGCAGAATCTAGAGCATTTGTCTACCTCCTTCGTTGCTTTTGACAAATCATGGATTACAGACAATTCATTGTGGCACCGAGCCAATATGATGGGTTTTACTGTCAGGCCCAGAATACAAATGACCTAAATATGGTTCAGGTGTTATAGGAGCGGAGCGGTTATATGAAGAGAGTTTTCATTGTTGCAAATTTGTAGGAAAGCACATGACGCGTCTCAGAACTTAGTGCTGTGAAAGGACAAAGGCAGATAAAATAGTATTTGAAACCATTATGTCAGGCATATGCTGTCATAATGTGTTTAAATGATCCCCATAACAAGTGTCAGTATTGTTTAACAATGCACATCATAGACTACAGTTATTTTATGACCTTCTTGAGAATGAGAATTTGAAAAGAAAAACACCCTATGTGGTCTCATATAGATAACTGGTGATGTTATGATTATTATTTCAATATGATATATTATTACTTTAATATAGGTTTAAAAACAATACTGGGCATGTCCCTGCACCAGAATCTATAACTGCTTGTTACCGCTTGTTACCGCTTGTTACTGTTTGTTACCTTTTATCTGTTAAAGAAATGTTAAAAACACATAAGGAAAACAAAACCATAATTTGTCAGTTAGAAATTACAGGGGAAAAAACCCCTGTAGCTATCTATCTAAAAACTTCACTATTATGTCTGAGTTTTAAAGTGAGTACAATTTAGTACAGTATGTTGCTGTAATGACAACTCAGTGCTAACCTCTAGTATAATAGAGCATACATATTGCAACACTTTCCTCATTAGCCTAAACCGTCCTAATGGATTTTTCATACTGAAAGCAAAATGCAAATCCACATTTTTTCTGCTCAGCAAATAACAGTGTAGGAACATGGCATAATATTAATAATAATAATAATAATAATAATAATAATAATGGTTTGTTAGAGTTTGCTCTTTGCTATGCAGTGTCAGCATTAGGCTTTGATGGCAGTCTGGAGTTTGAGTTGTGTGGTGTGGGTTTGTGTGGGTTTGCCAGCTATATACTTTGCATGTGTGGACGGATGGATAGATGGAACCTTTGAATTCATCAGTTACTTTCCAAACTATGTGCCTATAAGGCTCAAGAGTTTCTTATTTGCCATTAAAACTCCTGTACCGTACTGTATACATCTTGTTGAGCTGTATCACGGACTGGCTGGTTGCTTATATCTTATTACAATTTACAAGGGTACACATACAGTATATCAGGTTTCAAGTAAACAGAAAATGACAACTATCAAAGCCCATACAAAACACTGGCCATGGAATCCTGGAAGAAATACGAATGTCCATTCATACTGTATGTCTTTCGAACATGGACCTTTATGGAACTGAAAGGACAACGTTTGTGTGGAGCAGATGGATGGCGCTGTAACCACTGCGATGTATGACAAGCTCCAGGGAACGGGCGCCCCCAGCGATGCTCTTGTTCCGTATGAGTGATTCATCAGTGCCTTAATGAACTGTTTGATTACAGTGCAGTGTAAACTTAAACGCGATGCACCGCCATACGAACATCACGTTTCCCACCCCCCAGATTGGCTACACACAATACATTTACATTTACGGCATTTGGCAGATGGTTTCATCCAAAGCGACTTAATGTTTTACATTTGTCAATAGTCGGACAGGTCATCCACCAGTAATGGTGAGCAGACAATATTTTATCATAATAATTACAGCATCTTATCATCTGTCTGCATCTTATCATCTGTCTGCTACAAATCTGACCTGGTGTCTTAAAGAGGTGTAGTCATTCTGGAGAAAGCGTGCTGATCTTTAATATCCCAGTCAAAACAAGCGAAAAAGAAAATTAACAAAACTAGTTTGCAGAAAGAAGCATCAATTACATAGCGTGTGGGATGTAAAAGTGTAGAAACATTAACTGTATTTTGTGTCATTGTTATATTAGAGGTGCAGCCATTGTCCCTTGCGTGAGGATGATATTGGTCATAAACACCTATTTTATTTTTTTATACAGGTCAAATTTTTTGGACCCATGAAGACCGAAATTCGAATTCCGAGGATCCGAAATTAATTAAAGCATTTTTCACCCAACCCTATTTGCATAAATGAAAAACCCATAAATTGAGATCCGTTCTGAACGGACCGGACGACAAATGGACCTGACAACAAACAGTACCCGTAAAGTGTCGTGGATTTGTTTTTTTAAAAGACCCATACCCGTTCGGGACCAAAAGACCCGCAGAGTACCGAAAGAATAAACACTAACCACTCAACTTTAGATAAGGTGCCTATGTAGCCTCATAGTTTCATGTAAAAGTCTTCTTCCATGATATGAGCCTGCATGGGTTGGCTTGAACCACTCATGCCCTGAAGATGAATCGTAGGCAATTTAGGCAATATTCACATAATGTGCCAATCATTTTCTCTTATAAAATACTCTGTAATCCCTCAGAGATTTGTCCAGCTGTGGGACTTTAACGTTTATTCTTCTGCTCTTGAATATGCCCCGTTCATTTAAGCCTATCAGCAAACCGTTTTTGTGATTGTAGGCTATAGTTGTTATAATGTCTGACTATATTAATAGCATCTCCAGTCATATTTACCCATTACACACGCACACACACACACACACACATGCACACACACACACAGGCGTAAATGGGTGCATACAATTACACCAGAATGCAGGAAAATTAAGTGTTTAACCCTCAAAATGTCCTCTGCCAGACCCCTGCATTACAATGTGTCCCCTCCCAATGTTGAAGTCACTCCTATGCCCTTCCCTGTGAAGACCTCTACTGTGCAATTAGATTCTAGCTTGGGATGAAATGCATCTACAGTGGCTGGGAGTGGTGTTGCTATGTTGTTATCTGTACCGTGGCACATTGAGTCTGTGGCCAGCATAGTTTTACATTGTTAGTATTCTCTTGCAGCTCCCCAATGAGTTTGCTATTTATTTTGGCAGATTAGACAAAAACTGTCTCACCAGATGTCATTTTATATATAAACAATTTCATAATGGAATTCCCACAAAAGGACAAAGTTGTGATAGCTGGTTTAACCATATTCCCAACCCTTAATTAATCATAAGTATGCAGTATATAGCACGTTATGTGTTACTGTCATTGGTACTGGTTGAATTTTAATGATGCAACTGCAAATAAATCCTGACCGACATTGAGCTATGTGATTTCTATTTGTTTCTATTCTATTTTTCACCAAGCACTTTTAGACCCGGCAGTCAGCAGGGAAAACTCAGAAGCTTTATAGCTGAGCCAGGCTGGAAGGAGTGAATTTAAATCAAGTACAGTTTTATTTCCAAAGTGTATCGGCTGTGCTTGCGGTTGTATACGGGCACATGTCGCGTAGTCAGACCACCCCGAATCTGTGCTTCTCCTCCCTTCCCATCCACTCCCCCTTTTTCCTCTCCCATACCCTCCCATACCCTCCACTCCCATCAGGTGGAGAGATGGAGCTTTGTCCCGCATGTGAGATGTAGACAGGGAGGTGGAGAGATGGAGCTTTGTCCCCCATGTGATATACAGACAGGGAGGTGGAGAGATGGAGCTTTGTCCCCCATGTAAGATATAGACAGGGAGGTGGAGAGATGGAGCTTTGTCCCCCATGTAAGATATAGACAGGGAGGTGGAGAGATGGAGCTTTCTCCCCCATGTGAGATATAGACAGGTGGATAGATGGAGCTTTGTCCCCCATGTGAGATGTAGACAGGGAGGTGGAGAGATGGAGCTTTGTCCCCCATGTGATATGTAGACAGAGGTGAATGACAGCACAGCAGAATGAATGGGCGTCTGGGATCGGCGTTGTAGGTGGACCAGAGAGATTAGCTGGGAATGTGACGCTGACAAGTATCCAGGGAGGCAGGTATCGGAAGAGGCAGAGGCAGCGCAGCTACCATATCCCATGAATGGCAGCAGGTTTTTTTAATTCTCTTTTTGCGTGCTGGAGAGCCAAACCTACTTTTTGTCTACACAGCAGGCGTGATAAGAAAGCTATGTCTGCTCGGAGACCTGTCGGTTGACTGATGTGTTTATGCCATGAATAATGAATAGGCTAAAAGGAAATAGTGTAATTAAATTAAACTCGTCTGGCTAAATAACAAAACATATTCTGGCTAAATAACAAAACAAATTCTGGCAAAACTGTTTCATTTCCCCTTGGAAACTGGTTCATTTTTTTGTTCCTTTTCTTTTTTCATCTGTGGTAATGAGATAACGCCAGTCCTCTTTGATAAGAAGGCCTACTTACGGTTGTTAGTAACCTTTTGATGCGTTCTCAGGGTACTTGTTACTGTTTACTTCTGTACAGGAATGGCTCGCCAAAAAATGGAAATTGAGTCGTTAACGGTAAACCATCGTCAACGGGGGAGCGGTGGAGGCTCAACGGTAGGCTTTGTCAAGATGTTTGGAATGCAGAATCTTTCACAATACTCAACATTTTGTCAGCGATTGTAAGATAACACACTTTTTTTTTTTTGTCTAATTCAGCGTATGCGTCTATCCTAACAGTCCGTTCTACACTGTATATGTGCACTGGAAAAATAACGTGGCATTTCTACACGGCCCTTGCTCCGTAGATGAGTAAGAACAATATGGGGCAGTCTGTACTACACAACACTACTTCAGCTTTGGCAGTCCAATGTAGGGGGTGGAGCTTCTGAGGGAGCTTCATATGGCTCTGACGTTTGATACATATTATATATATATATTTAAAGTGTAACTGCACCCTGACATGTTTTTTTTTTATTTTTTTTTTTTTGTTAAAATGTGTAAAAACTAAATAATAGGACTGAACTGTGATGAGACACATCAGTGCTGGTGTTAATATTTATAGACATTTTATACTTTATAAAAATCTGAATAATATGAATATTGAATATGGCTCATCATATCCATTTAAAATCATTCCAAGGCCCTTGCTGACTTACAACTGTAGTTTTGGAACACTTGTGTGTCATCAAATTAAAATGTTAGCACTAACGTTATTGGGGAGGGGGGGGGCTCTCACCACCCCTCACTCAGCTCCTTGACTACAATACGTTTGAGTGTTTTTCAAAAATGTGCAGTGGATTGAGTCAAGCTCAGAGCCGAGGGTGAAGTTACACTTAAAACATTTTGTTACCCTTGTGGAGAATGCCAAGGCTATTTGGCCGTATGTAAATTCCACACGCCCACCCCCATGCCCTTACAATTTAATATAAATGAAAGATATTGCTCTTACCAGCTTTTGGTAGGTAGAACAGCCTTCTATTGACCTTCTGCCAACAAGGTCCTTTGACCTTTAACACATGGGCTGGGTTGTATTCTGACTGGGATGTACTTTGAGGTTCTGAACACTGATGATTTCAATGATGATTTTATCTTTGCGAAAAGAGTTGGTGCCCTCACTATTGCCTAGCAACAGCGCACATGACTTAAAATATCCAATCTACTACGTTGAAAGTTATTGGCCACAGTTCATTTTGTTTTCAAATGGCAGGCGTTTAAAAAAGGAGAACATATGTTTTAACTACTTTATACTAATATAATAATTGTAATAATATTACCCCATGATATACAGTAGCTAAATAACTTATACACTCATGAAAACAGATTTACATGCACAAATGCATACACAGATCAAATGTGCGTTTTCACAGTGTTTTTTTATTCCACATGAATTACATTTTGCATAGAGGCTCAAGAAGTAGCCTGGGCTGCAAACCTTGTAAACATGTCTATGTGCCAAGCACTATTACTGTACGTATACTGAGGAGGCATGTTGGCACGGGCAGTGGTGGCACAGAGTAAATGGCAGCACATTGCTCACGCTGTTTTTCTCACGCAACATTGAATTAATCACCTCCTTTTATTGTACTGGCTCCTGTTAAATATGCATGGGCGCATTCGCTTCTTAAAATAAGTCTCATTAGCAGCTCCTCCTCACTCTCGACGCTCTCAAACAGGCACGACAACATCTTCTGCATTGTGTGAAACCTCTGCACGGTATCATAGAGCTGTGTTTTTAATATTCTGTTTTATTATTCAATGTATCATCACCTTCCTAAACAAGAAGTAATCTCCACATGATGCTGGTCACCTCTGGTAAAATTGCCTACATCCTCAGTTGAACATATCAGGCGATAATACTACCCCCTGCAGTATAATAACCTATGTCAATATTTGGTTCAGCTTTTTGTGTTTTCTGGATAACCTGAAAAGATGTGAAGGTAACGGTATGCAATGTCATTCTTGGAGCTGTTAACATACAGTAGTTAAAAAACCTTTAGGGAAGCAGAGAGTCACTATACCTTTCTAATGGCACCTATTGCATCAGTGTATCTCCGTGTAGGGTAGGTGATGGAGGAGGTCATAATAGCATCAGATTGAATTTGTCCTGACCCAGACGTTTCAGAATTCCACTGAGCCCGAACGAAGATAAAAATGCCCGTCCGAACAGGTTGTATCATTATTCATTATGTCTTTGCACTTTTTAAAATTCTGTGTAAGCAGTTCCTTTCGGAGAACTCACAGTAAGCATCATCGGGTCACTTATATGTCTGGCATAATCTATCTAGCTGTAATGTTAAGGTAGCTTCCTGTTTAGCGATGCTGGTGCCTTAGTTGTAATGCTAAAGCATCTAGCTACCTTGCAAATAGTTTGGTCTTGATCCCGATGTTTGCCACAAGGGCATAGTTTGGCCTTGGACTTTGTGTGAAGCATGTATATCCCATGAGCAAATATACAAATGGTTTGTTAACACCGTAAGAGCATAGTTGAGATCTGTAGAGGTATATCACTAAATAAATATGCCAATAATGGAGGGTGAAGTTGCTATTCTTTAAATCAACTTGTACATTTTTGTGAGGAGTCTCACAGACTTGCTTTCAACTGAACTGTCAAATTCAACTTATATAGCTTCGCATTTTGCTATCTTACCGTTCTCTGTGCATGTTGAAAAAAGAATCCGGCTCCGTAAATAGTAACATAAACAAAGTGGCGAACACCGCTCGTATCAACAAAGCCGCAGTACTACGCTTTGCTTCACATTGCCTTTCTATGCGCGAGGCGGTGCCGCGGAGGACCGGATAGCAATACCGTTTTGATTTGAGCTGGAAGTTAGCAAGAATGACTGACCCTGCCTTTAAGTTGTGGCACGACAATAAAAGAGAATGAGTATCATCTCTCATGTTTGTTGACTGTGTTGTTCTTTGTTACATTAAATGTGATATGATGTTAGAGCAGCAAACTACTGTTTTTAAATAAACATATAGTGGAGTAATGGCATGCTAAGCAGAGAACGGCATCACACTCTCTCTGTGTGTGTTGTAATCCAAACTAGCTGGGGCAACATACAGTACATGTTAGCGTGTATGAAACGCTGGTGCCCTTAGTGAGACATCTAGTGGGAGAAGGTCATACAGAGTCACTTTAAAAAGCTCACAATTAAGACAATATGACAATGACATTTATCTTAATTACTGTCGCAAAAGTAGTTTTACCTTAAAATGCAGGTCAACACATTTGTGTGTGCTTAACCTCTACGGCAGCAAGTTAGTAGATCAGGGGAAAATTATCTTTTATGGCTGCAAGTCACTTTAGCGCCCACAAAACACTTAGCAAATGAAGCCTTTAGTCATTAGGACGTGCTTTCTAATGACTATGGCAGTTACAGAGTTGATTATAACATTACAGGGCTGAAAGAACATTGGGATGTTTAGCCTTTAACTGATATACAGTACAGTAAGTCACCACATTTTCTCTTTATCTCTAACAAATGTATGTATTTAAGCAAATACATTAAGTTGATATGTGGAATTATGGAAAACTGGCTATAAAATATATGTATAGTTTCAAAGATTAAGGTTGAATTAGGATCTCATACAACAATAACTTTGCCTGTTACAAGTCCACATAACAAAAATCCAAATAAGTAAAGTGAAAGTCACATAATGGCTAATGAGTTGCACATTACTGTGAAAATGTTTTGCTAATGCATCCGGGCCCTTCTGTGCCGACCGTGCAGTTTCATTGTGTCGTGGGCGGCCATTGGCATTACAGAGTGCAGTGGAAGTCTGGCCTGGCTTAGACTCTCGATGCACCCACAGGCAACGTATTAACATCCACTTTATCAGTGCTTTTATATTTTATGACCTACTTCATCAAACTTTCATGAGGCTCTCCCGCCAGCCGGCAATTTTAGAGCAAAGTCATGTCCGAATCCGATTGCACGCAGGTAGGAAACTATCTTTACCAGTGCCCCAGGAGAACCTACTGTCTTCCGCAGAAAGCCGGCTATATACTGGCCTCGTATTAAAGGGCACACTCGCTTCACGCTGAGAAATGGCATCTTGAATGGGATGTGACGTGTGAATGGACATTCATTAGCAGCGGGGGGAAATATCTCACACAGCTCTAAAGATCCACTGCCAGAGTCCTCCTCCTCTTTCCCTAGCTGTGCCTGGTCCTCTGTAGACCTGGCATTTCTGGGCTGGGGTGTGTGCCATACCGGCTACAGTGTGTCTGATGGCCAGGGCCCTGTTTGAGCCTCTGGGACGTGAGATTAGCCTGTGGCCGGACCTGATACTACACGTGGTGGCCAGACCCAAGCACTGCTAGGTGGACGAGAGAGAGAGAGAGAGAGAGAGGCTGAGGTTCATAAAAGCAGCAGTGGCATTGATACAGCTGCATCCTCAATATATGTAAATACTGAGCTGCCATTTTACATTTTTATCAGTAACTTCATTTTTCATTAAAAAGTATAAATTATTGTACAGCGATGAGAAACAGCTGAACTCATGACTGGGAAAACAAAGGAGTTTCCTGCCCACCAACATTAATATTCCATGACAATTTAATAGATGGGTGCAGAATAGATTAAAATAGAACAATCAAAATGTTTAAAATCCTCGCCTGAAGTGCCAGGCAGTTCTGCAACACCAGCGACAATGTTCCCTTCTCTTTTGTTATCCTGCCGGTGTGTTAACCACCGCCCTGCAGCAGTACATATATCCAACGCCCCCTATGGCTTCACACAGCTTGCACTCACAAAGCACCTGTGTGAGGGGAGCGTGCTAACCTCTATAATCTATAAACAGATTTCTGCACGTGAACATAACAGAGGAGGAGTCCGGGTTTCTGTTTGCGGTACGCTTGTAGTCTGAGTATTGACCAATTGCGTCCATCGGGAGAGCATCCTATTGTCTCACGTTTGTAATTGTTTCTGCCGATGTTGCCTCCAGGGAATGGTTTTATTATTTGACCTTACATTATAGTAATTATCATGTACTATCTTGTTTGTAATATCTTGTTTTGTATTATTGTTTTATTGTTTAGAAAATTGTAGTTAAACATTTTATCCATATAGCACTTTTAGCAGCAATGTATGACGTTATATTATTATTATTATTATTATTATTATTATTAGTTTAAAGTATAGAAAATCGGACTGTTTAAACAATTAACAGCAGACTGAAGAGGACGTCAGTCAGAGTATAATATAATATAATTGGCCGGCAGGCCTTGGCTGCTGGTGAGGTATGAAATGTACTTGCCATTTTGTTAGTGAGTCACTAAATGGTTCGGGCATCATCCTACGTCTCTGACCTTATTCGAACCCTGGTCGGACGTGTTGATCCCCAGGCTCTGCTTGTGTTGTCGATATTTACCTTAAAAAACACTTTGTATTGATATGTCTTCCTACATTGTTTTGTCGTTATTTACCTTCAGCGTTAGTTGGGTATATTTTTGCTTTACAAATAGACTTTGGAGCCCCTACATTTTAAAGCATATACACACATTTAAAAATATGTTGACAGTGGCCAATTTCATGTGTAAGTTTAGGTGTTTTTTTGGAGGTCAACAATTGCTTGTTCATTTATGTTACTGCATGAAAATGCAACATTTGGCAAGTATATTATGAGATATCATAAGTTCAGTCAGTTCAATTCCGTGACTCTTTTGACTGCTTTTACATTCAATGAAACATTTTCAATGATCTTCATTTCATTTTCATTTTAGGCTTAATCCACAGCTTTGAGACCGGCCCTTTTATTTTTAAGGATATGTGGTTGTGTTGTACAGTATGAGTCACCTTGGCTAATGGAGCTAACTCTGCCCCCTGGTGTGCAGCAGCACGTCAGATAGGTGGCCCATAAGGCCCTCAAGCCCAGAAGGTGTTCCGTTGTTCTCACAGTCATATGGTATTGGTCAGCAAATAGGTTAAAAAAAACTATAATATAATAAAATAAACATTATTTATTTATTTATA
>JAODOY010025761.1:0-23523 GCA_025399855.1 Forbesichthys papilliferus | reverse complement strand
ACGTAGGTTATGTGTGATTTTGTAGTTTTTTTTTTCGTTAATTGTCCCCTCCCTCCCCCAGTATACAGTATATCTGACAATGGAGAGAGACATTCAGTCCATTCATTATGCCATCACTGAACAATGCAAGCATTTATTTATGGAGCCCTCAATGCACTAATTCATTCAACGCAATTCAGCTCCTCGGTGCACCGCTGTTTCAGGGGAGGGACATGCAGAAATACATTGGAGGTACTGTCAAACACACTTTTGGACTTTGAAGATGGAGTGAGTCAGACGGGAGCAATGGCTGTATACTGTATAAACGTTTTAGATCTAATTATTTCAATTTGTGCTTTCCTTCTTCTTTGAAACCCCGTGTGAAAATGATTATATACAGCGTATCATTTTACACAGACTGAACCCATAAAGAACTTATAGCTTGAGGCCTATTTAAAAGAAACCCACCTTCTCAGTGTCAGACATTGTTCTGTATCCCTCAAAGAGATTTATTTCCTCAAAATAACCTAAGGAATTCACAAGTGTCTGTATAATATCATAAGGAGTTGTGACCCTGCACACTGCTCTTGGAAAAACCAAACAAAGTGAAAACTAGCCCCTCACCAATGTATCAATAGTATTAATCACACATATGCATGTCTGTCAGTCAACTGCCTGATTGTCTGTCTCACGAACCTAAGGTATCATGGTAACAGCTGCATTGTTATGATACAAGGGCTTATCATCTTCTTCCATATATATTTACACCAATACGGCATGTCTCGGTTAACTCTCTGTGTATCGGTGTGACCTCCCTGAGGAGACGTGCGTGCCCGTGCTAGTTTCAGTGTGTGAACCTCGCCAGTTGGACCTCTTCCTTCTGAGTCTCATGGGCGGGGCTTGTGCTGTGGTAGCTGGCTGGCTGGCTGGCTGGGTGGGTGGGTGCAGCATGTTAGCCAGCTCCGCTCATTTAACTGGCAAATGTTGTCACCGCAACCAGCCCAACTCCCCTCCTCCTCCTCCTCCTCCACCTCCACTGCTCCACTCCTCTCCAGCTTCATCCCTCTCTCTCTCTCTCTCGCTGTCATACGTGCCACTCATGCCCCAGAGGATAAGATGTCATGGAGGCCTTGTGGATAAGAAAGCTTCACCTCTGCGTTGCGCTGTTCATTCTGAAAGGTAAGAGAGACAGTGTGTGTGTGTGTGTGTGTGTGTGTGTGTGAGGGGATAGGTTGCTGGTAGTGCAGGGGTCGCCATGGTTGCTGTGTTTAGGCTGGTAGTAATAATAGTACAGTCCTTACTCAAAACCAGAGAAATGTCTTTTGGCCAGGCAAGTGATAAAACATTGGTAACTTATTGCATGTATAAAAGGTTGGTGGTCGAATGCTGTCATTATATACATATTACTGTATATAAACGAATAACAGCTGACGTAATTGTTAGTTGTTACGTTTTAAGTTTTAAGTTATATAGACGGGGTTGTTTGGTTAAAACAGTAGCCAAGTCAATCCGTAGCGATAAAGAATCTTGATGAAATTTGATCGAGTGATCCCATTTCTCTAAATAAACCTCACAATTATATCTAACGTTCTCAAACTTGTGTTACAATAAACCCTTAAATAGATAGCTACGTCACCATAGGTTGTGCTGTGTTTTCAAATGCAAATAATCTTGCTTTTGAGAACTTGTAACGAGGGCTTGTTTTTTTTAACTTTGTTTCAGTCTGGATATACAGGGTTTATACTATCCAGTCATCAAAGTGGAACTATGTTGTCATATGTAAGTTGACTATAGGGGAAGTAGAAGGTTAAAATAGAAGATCTGTCAGACAAAATCACCCTACAATGAGTCAGTTACAGTATTGGAGACATTAACCAACTTAACCGGCCTCTCAAACAAGGACCAGTACATTGATCCCTCTATGCACTGTATACTATACAGTATATGAAGGACCGTCTTCAACTTAAGTGTACACTGTATATCAGATGGAGGCTCAGCATTTGGCCCTGGCTGAGTTGGTTTATAGTCCAAACAACCTGGGTGTGTGTGAATGCTCAGAAACACAGGTGCTAATTCTGTAGTGCAGCTATCTTGTCTGAAGTGTTCATATTACATTTTCTTAACGCGAGCATGTGTGTGTGTGTGTGTGTGTGTGTGTGTGTGTGTGTGTGTGTGTGTGTGTGTGTGTGTGTTGCTAACGAAAGCATGGATTGTCAAAGTGCTCATCCAAGTAAATGTACCTTATCAACACAACAATCCTGTCCTTGTTTGGGGACAACAGTGGTAGAGCAGGCTTGGCACACTCCCTATGTGTTCTGCCTATTCACCAGAACTCAGCTGGTGTAAACACAGGCACACTTCTGACAACACACACACACACACACACACACACATAGAAACTACATTGACCTGCAGGCCTGGTTGGAAGGGAATCGTGTTAGAGCATCATATATTATTAAGGACATACGTCCAGGCCTACAGTTAGTCTATTGTAATGAACAAAAGCCACAGTGGTCATGGGGGGACGGTGGCCTCAAGGCAAATAGACTGCAAATACACTGGTCATGATAGACGGAGGATAGTAGAGGGTTGGGGTGAACAGAAAAAGAAAGAACATTATGAGAAAGAATCAAATAAATTGCATATATTAGATGTAACTAGTGTCAACCGAGCACATGCTGTAAATTAATTTTCAATTAAAGTGTTTACATTGTGTGTATCCCGTAACTTGGCTTTTCATTGGATGCTACTGTATGTCCTTTATAAACTTATAGCGGGATTGAACACCAATCACAGAGTTGTATAGCATAGCAACTGAGTAAGCTTGTTTATAACCTTTCACTTTCCAACACAAACCGAATAGACACGTGTGAAGGTTTTATTTAGTCAGAAACATGTTGTTTAGATGTTACTTGTCAAATGATGAATTAATACATTAAGAAGTGATTACATTTTAAATATACTATCATTTTAGTATATCTCTGACAGTTCCCCACTGCTATGGAATAGTCAAAATGTAAATACAAATATAACCTAAACCCATACAATTGGTACGCACATCTTAAGTTTCACAATAACAGAGGAATTGGGACAAGGAAAGTATATTACTATGCATAACTAGAAGTGTGTGGGTGTGGGTTGGGGGGTGGGGTCATCTCTATTCACACATTCTGCCTACTCACCTGCTGCCACTTAACACAACCCAGCAACCAAACACGGACACCGTCCACCAACGGCATCCCCTCCTCTCTTCTAAACGTAAATCCACTGTAAACAACCACGTAAACCTTTTCCTGTCTTTATCAAATGTTGTTCGCTGTCAGCTCACTGTTTATGTTTGGAAATCAACCAGACAAACTGAGAGCTGTGGGGAGAGACACAGAGAGGAATGCGACCCCCAAGCATTCAAACCGCAAAGTTTTTCCAATGATGATTTCATGACTAGTTTCATGAGACCATCCTGATCCTGCAAGATCCAGTTTACTTTTGCAACAAAAATTAGTCTAGAATCCCTCAATTCAAAAATGAATTGGTCATAAACGCATACATTTCAATCAAACTTCTTTACATATGATTGGACTACATACTACCCAATCAGCATGTTAAATCAGCCAGAGTGCAAAATGTATGACGTACTGTATGCTGATATTGCCTGATTCTTTTCTACACGGACGACAAAAGCGTTTGCAATGTTGCAGACTGATACTCACTGCAAAATGAAATGGAAGCTTGCAAAACCATCCTGTTCTTGCAAGGCCAGGTTTCAACCACATAAATCAGGCAATGTCCCTTTAAACTCAAATTAACTAATTGTAGCGAAACACACTTTCTCATCCCATTCACTCAGTTTGTTTTACAAATTAGTGGCTCTTCACCAGCAGTCAGCAGAGAAACTCTTCTGGCAACCAGCCAGTATCCTTCACACAAAAGGTCTAATACATTGGTGGTAGTGTGCTACAGTGCTGTAGGTACTGTAGGCCACAGCAAGTGTTTGTTTAACAACCAGTTATAGGATTAAAAACATAGGCCTTGGTCTTCTCTGAAACAAATAGGAAGCTGGGTCAATATTAACCAGCTACAGTTTCAGGACGTGGGAATTCTGAAGAATAGGATATGCAGTAGGCCTAAGTTACACAGAAAACCTGAGCAGAGAACAGACCACTGTGTGAATCCAACTCTGCCTGAATTTAGCCTTGCTAGCAATACAGATACTGTATAAGACTTGGGTTTAGGGAAAGGGTTAAATGTCCAGGCAAGGTGTAGATTATGGTTACATGAGCCACGTCTTCTTCAACGTGTCCTTACAAGATTGTTCACAGTGAGCAAGCTCTTAATGAAGCTGCACAGAGTTGACCAACTGTTACCTGGGAGATCCCATGGCGCTATGCAGAGATTATGCATTAATAACGATCTCACTCTCTCTCTTTGTGACTGCATGTCTCGTACTTGCAGAGGCCCTGTCGGAGCATATCCACCTCCCTTCATTAGTCCACCGTGGTATTGAGGGCCAGTCTCTCGTCCTGCACGTGGAAACCCACCTGCAGCTGAGCCAGGTGGAGATCCAGGGGACCTGGTCTCACACGGGGCCCGGGGGCACCCGCACCACCCTGGTGACCTTTACCAAGGACGAAGCCATCGTCGACATGATGTACCGCAGCCGCCTCCTCTTCGCCAAACCCAACGTGTCCTTGCACATCCAGAGGTTGAACCAGACCGATGAGGGGGACTATCACCTGGATCTCAACATAGAGTTCCATAAGAGTCCGGGCAAAGTGATCAAGGAGCAGAGGACTGTGCGCGTCACTGTAGACGGTGAGTGTGTATTGTGGATGTTAGCGTCTAGCAGTTAAGTGAAAGTGATTCATTTCATTTGACCTTAAGTGACCTTAAAGGCAGGGTCATTCTTTCTAACTTCAAGCTCAAATCAAAACAGTTACGCTCTGGAGGTACTCTGTGGCGCTGCCTCACACATAGAGCGTAACAGTCTGGTTCCGGAAGTAATTTCCCGTTCATTTTCTCCATTTACTTTTCGGAAAATCTTTAAATGCTTTATGTTTTAAGCTTAGAACCAAGCCAAACAGCTACGAGGTTGTGAATCAATGGTATATGCTCCAGTAGATGCCAGAAGTTCATATGATATCAACCTTGTTTTAAGATAAACATGACATATTCGCAATGTAACAGATAACTACAGTACCCACAAATTATCCTAAAGTGCAATAACGACATCTCTGATTAATTGGTTGAGCTGGATTTCTTTGTGATACAATCTTGATCTAGCAAGCTTTATTTGGCTCTTCGTATCCGTTCGGAACTCTGAGAAGTTTGGTGCTCTCTGTTACCATGGACGTTTTTTAAACCCTGTGAAGTCATGTCAGCTAGTGAGTATAGCTAGCACTGAAAAGTATGATTGTTTATGTTACAAGTATTAATAATAAGAAAACCATTGTATTATCCAATTATAATGTACTATACACAATATGATAACTAATTAAGGACCAATGAAGAATATGCATTTTATGGAATTCGCAATGGAATATGGGATGCGCAATTCCTTCACCATTACCCTGCTGCTCGAAAATTGATACATTACGTATTCAGTGTTCCCATTTCCTAGATTCCATAAAGTTATAACTCTCAAGTATAATGTGATAAAAAAAAGCTTCTTATTGTCGCATACATTGCACACGTAGCTTTATGCCTACATACTCTTTCCGAAATTGCCAATGGGAAATTACAAATATTCTCAAACGATCTCCTCGTTGTTGTTAATGTGAATTTTAACATTATGTAAATTATTTTTAAATATACAAATGTTAAATTACAACCTGGCAAATATCGTTAAATAAATAATATTCTTCAAGTAAAATGACAAGAAGCCTTATACATTTGTTAAAAAACATGCAACAACAGTAGCTCGATATCCAGACTACTGTAGCACAAATCTATGGGCGCTGTCTCAAGCATGATAAAAATGGCACAATAACCGCTGTGCGCATGCGCAGTATGTCGAGAAAGCACAATTCACCACGTTGTTTACGTTCCTATTTATGGAGCCAGGGCTGTGTAGAAGCATCAGATTTGTTTTCAACAAGCAGAGAACAAACAGAAAAATAGCGAAATGCAAGGAGATATTTGGTGAATTTGAAAACATTTGTATTATCTTACAATTAGGTCACCTTTAAGTGCTAGATTTGAGCAATAATTGTCCACTTTTCCAAATCAACAGAACTGCTTTATTTTAAGAATACCTGATGACCTGACATATGTGATGACTTTTAGGATGATAAAACACGTTTTTCATTGCTGTATTCTGACCATTTATATCTGGTTTTTCAGTGTATATCTCAACTCCAGTCATTGTGAGAACCCCATCATATGCTGTTGTGGAGGACAAGGGCAATGCCACTTGGACCTGTTCTGTTGCGAGAGGAAGCAGAGTTTCTTTCCAGTGGCTGAGGAACAATGCATCAATAGATGCTGGCGACAGATACTGGTTCTCCCAAGACAACAGCACTTTGGTGATTAGCCCTGTGAAGAAAGAAGACATTGGGGATTACCGCTGCGTGGCTAGCAACCCAATCAGTCAGGAATACAGTCAAAGCACCAGCCTCAATGTCTACTGTGAGTAGAATCATGTCTTTCTATTTGGGTTGCAGTTCCATGTAAGGCATTTTGCAGCAGGTATGATTAAGCACATTTGTTGTTAGCTGAATCAGCCATAGGCCTATAGCAGCTACAAGAAAGTGGGTCTACATTCTATTAAAGCATTAGCAGTCATCATACATTAGTTACATACCGTTACCAGCATACTATTTTACATATGGTATTATATAACACATTTTGTGTAGTTCCCCTTTTTTTGTAATGTTGCCCTCTTCCTCATGAACTTTTGGACGGTATTATACTGTATGTAAATACATGTGAAGTGGAACTACTCACAACGAACATAAAACACGTGGGTGATATATTTGCATTGGGAGATGAAGGCGCTTATCTCACAAAAGCCTTTTGTTACTTTTCAGTTATGGGAGTTGGTCATTATGTTATGAGCGAGGCTAATTTGTTGAACTACTATCTTATTAGCAGAAATAGTGGGCTCGCAACATTTCTGTATTTATTCATATATTATTCTACTGCTAGACTGAAAACTATTGGAGGAGGTGCAAAATGGTGTCATTTTATGTCATCAACTGAACTCGGATATAAATCAGCCTGCCAGTCATCGCATTTTTGGATAAAAAAAAAGAACGCTCATAACTAAAATGTTCTCTTTATTGGAGACTCTATAATAAGGTGAAATATGTGTGTTTGTTCTTTCTTCACGTCATAGTATTGAGTAGGTACTCAAACACACTAAACTCACACCTCAACTGTAATGTTAATGTAAAGGACATATGGGATGAGCGGCTTTATAAACAGGGCATACATTGAAACACGTTTAATGTATGAAAGCTGAGGAGCTGCTGTTTGCTATTAGGATTATCGCAGTGGAACAGATAAGGAGAGCCAGTGTTTTGTTCTTTAAATGTTAATACATGTAACACTATTATCTAAATTATTAGCTATTTAGCTCATTTTTAAATTTAGTTTTTCAAACAAATTTGTCTTTTAGGTTATTCAAGACAAATACATTAATTTAAATCAAAGCAAAACAAGAATAAATATGTAGAAAAAGATATAGAAATATAAACTGAATGTGAAGGAACCACAGGGACTCAAGAAACAGGTCAAAAACCAATGGTTCCCCTCCACAGACGGCCCTTACAACCTGGCGGTGAACTCTGGCCAGGGTTTGCGAACGGGGGAGGTGTTCACCATCAACCCTGGAGAGCTGGTCTTCTTCGAGTGCCAGGCTGACTCCAACCCGCCCAACAGCTACATGTGGATCTCCAAGAGTCACAATGCCACCCAGGTCATCACAGAAGGTCCCAGGCTAGAGGTGCGATCCTACCGCCTGGCCCAGGCAGAGGAGTACCTCTGCAGGGCCTTCAACAACGTCACTCAGAAGCAAGACGAGGCCCAGTTTACCCTGGTGGTGGCCAGCTTGGGCACTGGTGGGTAGGGGCTTGGGATTTGGCACTGCATTGGCGAGGGCGTGTGGGTGAATTTGGGCATCATAAGAGATTAGCATACTGTACACAGCATGTGCTGTCTAAAGCTCTGTTTGATGAACAGTAAGAGGTAGAGTTTGATAGTAATAAACATGGCCTGCTTGGAACAGGTGGGTAACTGTGAACTGTGTAGGTTGGCCAATTTTTGCCTAGCAACCTGCTGTGCGGAATCCTCATGCTTGCTTTGTCAAACGTTTCACAGAATATGAGAATATAAATAGTTTGTGTCTATTTTTTTATTATTTTTTTATTTCAATCAGTTGCTATGGAGCCACTGTGTATTGCTTCTGCTTGTGTTAAAGTCCAGAGGCTACATGGGAAAGCAAACAGTGGATAACAGCTGTTTGTTGAGTTTTATAGCATGTGCTGTTTGTGTGTATAATGGGACATTGATATGTTGTCTTGGTGATATTGGTAAAGACCAGATCAACCGTGTGAAGAAAGCATACAGTTGTTTTCGACATGAACATTTGGCACATTTGACTTGTTAATGGTATAATAGTATAAATATGAAAATAACATTCTTTTTTCACTGTGTTTCCAGACAAAGCGAAGCACACACAGGAGAATAACTCTTTCTCAGTGCTGGCAGTCATTACCGTTTGCTCTTTGTTTATCATCGGCTGTATGCTCCTGGTTTTTGTTAGAAGGACCTGCCACCCTAAGAGAGGTTAGATGTTCTCTTTTTCATATGATGTTACTGGCTTCCTATTGTTTCAAATGTTTTGGATTGGTACCCTGATCTCGTGTGCCAGTTTTAGACTAGGCTATGCAAAGTTTTGCCTAACGTGCATCTGGTTTAAAATTGAGTCATGGACATAACGGCTGCCGACCCATCGTTCTCACCTGAAGATAACACCGACGTCTAAATTCTGTCTGTAGATTAAGTTAGTCTTAATTCTAAATGGAAATCATTTGTAAATGTTAGTCAAACTAAAGGGAACTGGGGCACCAAAAAAAGTGTCAAATTTGAATATTTCAATATTGCTAATTCTCTCTCTCTCTCCCTCACTCTCTCTCTCTCTATGCCCTCAATCTACAGTGCTTATGAGTATTTACAATAGGTAAGATATCAAATGAGATTGCGCATGGTGAATACAAATATAAATCATACACTGTGTAAACATGGAAGCTTTAATTACCTGCATTATGGTCTCTCTTCTGCAGACCGCTAACTGAACAGAAACGGCCGCATCGCTCAGGTAAACTAAACTAATCCTATCCTATCACATTTCTTCCTTTCTTTGTCCTTAGACATATTGTATAGCCTAGTATATATACTGTATGTATCTTAAGTATTGGTGGATTTCAAACCTGTGTGGCATATTTGGATATGAAGAGAACACGTCAGCAACCTGGTTGTTCTGAAACAGAAAGTAGACCTACAGTAATTCAACATCAAATAGGAGAGAACGGAAACGTAACTTAACTTAACAGCATGAGGTCATCTATTAAAATGTATATGTTACAGAGAAAATGAGACAGTATACTAAAAACATTGATTCATTGATGCAAAATAAAATAATTGAAGTGTAACTGCACCCCAGCACTGAGCCTGACTTTACCGACTTCAACTTTGAAAAATGTGTCAAGGAGCTGACTGAGGGGAAGGGAGAAGCTGTGAGGGGGCCCACATTAACATGAACTTTAGGTTGTTTTGTTTTTTTAAACAATTTGATGACGTATGAGCATACTGAGTGTACCAATGAAAACCAGCCAGGTTCTGGGGTGATTTAATACGAATATGACCTGTAGTTCTGTCTTTAGCCCATACGATGCTGATTTTTGAAAAACAGGAATTTTGTTAATATTTACACCAGCATTTATGTGTCTCATTACAGATCAATTCTATTGTTTTATTTACAGCTCAATAAACACATTTAGGGTTCAGTTCCTCCTTAACGGCAATTAATATCAATCAAATTATAGTTAACAGTGATTCATTTTGTTTTATCAAAAGGTCACGAGGACGCCACTGTAGATTTTGGTATCTATGAGTTTGTCTCCATACCTGGGAAAATGGAGTCCACACAGGTAAATGGCTTATTCAGCATGTTTAACTCAATTTAATTTTAGACACAAAACATAATTTTGTTGATAATTTCAATATTGATTCTTACTGATACATTTTTGTGTCATGTTATGATTGTCTTCCAGGCATCGTGCAGGTCTCTTGCACGCCTCGGGACTAACCAGGACATGAACACCACAATCTATGACGTAATTAGACATGTTCCAGAAACACCTACTCAGAGTTTTCTGATATGAATTCGCCCTGCGGGCTGATATTCTGTCTATATTAATTCCACATTAATGAGATGTGCGCGCAGCTTTACTGTGCTGTAGTCTGTGCTGTGCTCACTAAACATGAAGCACACACTTTAGCACAGGAGCCCTCTGTCATGTAAACAACATGGCTTTGCACTGTTACTGTCCAATGTGCTGGACAAATGTAATTTGAAATGCTGAAAAGATGTGTACAAGATTGACCGAAAACTGAATGGGAGGTGCTGATGACTGTTTTGATGAAGAAAGGAGGGGTATTGAACATTTAAATTAGCACAGTTCCCATGCCGCACTTAATTTAATATCATTTAAAATATATAATTGCTGATGGATTGCTAATTTCTTAAATGTAATAATTTAAGACTTTCCCAAACCTGCTTCCACTCTAAAGATAATTAACTTTTTATTGTGAAATTAGATGATTCATGTAAATATTGTACAAGGATTTATACTGCAGATTCTTTATTTGTGTGACATTTTGCAATTTAAATTTTTGGTTCAATGTTTACTATTTATTTATGTTATACTACTGTACATAAATGCAGCCATTAGTTCTCTTAACAATCAAATATTGACATGCAGATGAATAATATTCTGTATGTTCAAAAGTTAATTGTAATAAATTGGATAGTTTTAATTAATGTTTTGTTTTGTATTGAAATAAATAACTGCTACAGTATTCTGGCATTGTGGTTCAACTTTATTGGTCAACGTTGAAACATGACAGATGCATTTTTAGAAGCTGTTAAAGTATGCCGGTAAGCATGACCTTAATTCCTTATATAATTTACTAACATTTTTATCCATCAACAATTGTGGCTAATTGACAAAAAACAATAGCCTCCTAAAGCTGTCTTATCATTAGCATGTCAGTGTCCTGTAGAAGTAGAGCTCCTGTTAGCTAGCCTATAGTAGCTACATCTTAAATGTAGGCCTATACTTCATGATGGGGAGAGGAGATGAGCGACTCACAGACAGACGGCTAGTTCAGCATGGGGCAGGATGCCCTCCACCTGCTCCTGCTGTAATAAGTCACAAATAGATGGACTGTGTAAATGTGTGTGTGTGTGTGTTTCTAAATAAACAGGAGGACAGTGATCATGTAATAAGACAACGCCACAACGCCAGTTATTCAGCAAACACAGAAGTTATAGTTTCTCCTCATCAATACTGATTATCAATATGCAAATGGAAAGAGCTTCTTTATAATGTATATTTATATGTCATGTCATTCATGATAACTTTTTCATTGTTTTTATATTAGTTATCTAATTTGTTGTACATTTCACACGAGGCTGATGAAATTATTTTTCTAATAAATGTATAGCAACAATGTTTTTTAAATTCTGTGAAATATTTCATAGTTTTGCTCTAAATACAGTTACATATTGTTGTCCAGTTGAGTAAACCGTGTCTTTGTTGTGGTATCTCCTGGTAGGGTCTGCCATCTGTTCCGTCTCAGTGTATGCTTTGAGGGAGTCTCCACACTGTGGCTGACTGCATAACAAACAACAGTAGAGTAAATTCACCTGAGGAGAACGACCTCACCTTCATTTGACAGGGAAATAGCCCAAGGCATTAACTGGTGCTCTCTGTGCTAGATGTCTCTCCTGCTGTCTGTATTTCACCTTGGGTTATTATTTTGATGTACAAAACAATACCTCATGGTGCAATTACGAAACACGCTCACGTGTTTTGAATGCACGTTTTCACAATTGATACATTGTTTAAGTGTATTGATGTGTGTGTAGGAGAGATGATGTAATGGGACCAAAGCACATGCAATTAGAAGATGACATCATCCTAAAAGTGTATCACAAAATTTAAAGTAGGCCTATAGTGCAAATGTCTATGTAGCCTGTAAGATCATTAAATAAATAAAAAAAGATCATAGTAGGATATGCATGTAGAGCCATGATATCAGTAGAAAGCTTAGAACCTCTATTAATATATAGCCTATCTGACACAAATGCCAATTTCAAGTTATTTCATTATTTCTCCTTAAATTATACACGTGAACAAAAAAGCAAAAATTATTTGACAAAGTTGATTCACTAACTGAAAAACCATTGGCTTTACAGTTATCACCTTGCATGTCAAATTTGTTTTTTTTACACCAAAAACAATGTAAAAGAATGGTAGGCTATTCTAGAAATTAAATGATTAGGCTATTTTAAGTGATACACATGCACTCATATCAATCATAGGCCCATCATAATATTGTTTAATTTGGCTGATATATAAAAGACAGAAGTGGTACCAAATAAAGAGCTGTCTGGGAGCCAAAAGAGCCGTCTCTTATTGCTGAGCCAAGTCTAATGAGCTGGCTCACCAAAAACAGCCGGAATGCCCATCACGATCTGAGTTAGGCCTACTATACCATCCAGTGGTGAATAAATAAAAATCACTTTACATGTGAAAATAAAATGTATTTGCAAAATTTTTAATCACTTTATATTGCCTACAGTTAGAGGTTTAGAACTATTCATCTTTTGAAACAGATATTTCTTATAAAATATGATAAAATAACAAATAAATAAATATAAACATACCACACAATAAACTACTATTCCCAGCATGCATATGTTCTGGTTCCTGTATCAGTCACGTGACATGAACATCATGTCTACAACCCTACAGTGTTACTGAGGGCGAAGGGTTGACATCAAAACAAAATTGCCTTTATTAACTAATTTGTAACTAGACAACAATTATTTTTAGGATGCAGAAGATCAAATCGCTGATGGCCCGACAGGTCAGTGAAGCAGGAATGTCTATGTCGCTCTGTCTATGCACTCAACTGTAAAGCTAACTGTACAGCTAGCTAGTTTGACAGCTCTTTTTCAGACAGATGCGAAGGCACAAAAAGATATTTGATATAATTAAGCGGCAGCATTTCAGCAATGATCCATTAACGTACATGTAACATAGCCACTCTGTATTGCTCCGTGCAATTTCACGTCACCCTACTAGAATAGTTTATAACACATAATGGATATGGGGGCGTTGAGGGAAGTTCTCACCTTGCAAGGTACCGTAATGCTAGACAGCATACCTAGCCTACATTCTCTTTCAATTGTTTGTTTATGATTCCGGGTTTGGTTAAAGGTTTGCAGTATTAAGCTGTAAGAAGTTGGATGAAAGACACATTACAGTATGCTAGCAATACAGTATGCTATACAGTATGGTCAGTATGGTCTTCGCCTTTTTCCCCAGGGTCTGAAAAGCCCTCAAGAGAGCATGGCAGACCTAAGTCCTGTGGAAAACCTCAGGATTCCAAGCAAGGTACATTTTGTATAGGTTTATGTTGAACTTTAATGTAATCATTTATACTGTTTTGAGGTCTTATATTGGATGTTGATCCAATTTGAACCCTTGACTTGTTTTTCAAGTAACCTATATTTAGTGTGGACATTATATGAATAGTTAATATTGACAACTATTTAACAGATGCTAGTATCTAAAACTGACTTAATACAGGCATGTATTTGTAGTGTAGGCTTTTGATAGAATTAGGAGCAAGGTAGGGAGGGGTTAGTCTTGTTAATCAATACAATTTACACATTATACTTTTAGCTGGGTGATGAACCCCTAGTCCTAATCTTATTAAATGTCTCCCTTTTAATTATTAGTCTTGTATAAATACAAAACAATTTACACAATGTTGTGTCACATTTGTTTGGCACTATGTCACTTTTAATACAATCAAACTCAACAATTATTTAGGTAACTTGCGTTTGATTGAACATTCTGCATATTTGTTTGAAGAATTAATGTTCTTCACAACAAGGACACATCAAGGTGTAATATGCATGGTCTGCTAACTGTAGTGTATTTCAGAATTTTGACACAGTGAGTCACAAGACACATTGTCATTTACTGTTAAAGTCAATTTGTCATCGACATTCAAGGTGGGCAAAACATTCTATATAACAAATTAAGTCTCTTGCCTCAAACTGTATAGTCTGGTAGTTGTTAACTTTGACCTGATTTTGTGTTTTAATGTGATGCTCTTTTAGCCAAGCTGATATGAAATTAGTGTGACTACTCGTGCATTTATTCCTACAGTTTTGTCAGTGCCCAGCTGGTTAATACAACTTAAAAACATTCTCCATCTAAAGGAGTTGACAGACATCTTGCTTATGTTGTCACCTCTCTTCGTAACCTGAACAATAACTTGCGAGTTAAAGTTTAATTGTTGAATCGCAAGCATAATTAGTTTGTTTTTCACTGTGGAGCATGTTATATGTGATCAAAACACTGTTTGGGCCACATACAACACAAGGGGAAAATCAATTTACAACAATTTGGCAGACACTTATATCCAATGTGACTTAAATGTAGTGCATGTGTCAGTAGTTGACAGGTCAAGCATCAGCAAATGTAAGCAAGCAATACTATTAGAATAATTGGGCCTGCTACCATGCCAATATCCATAAACCAAACAAAATAACTAATGGCTCAAGTAATAAAGTGCTTAATACATAAGAGCGAAACAGATTTTCTTTCTTATTAACATTTTTTAATAAGAATAGAATAGAGGTCTGAAAACAAACATACATGGGGCATTAGGTTAATCGTTAAAGCAAACATAGGTTTCTTCATAAAAACATTTTTGGTAGGATCATCATCTGCAATCAGCAGCTCAGGCTCAGTGCAGATGTGAGTCATTCTTTGCCCTTGGGACAAAATAAAATCTGTATCTGTTGTTTTTTCATTTTGCGTTTAACCCTGGGGAACCTTTTATCTCCACCTATAAGAGAAAATAAATGAATCCAATAGGGTGGTCAGAGTTCAATTGCAATTATTCTGTCATTTTATATAAGTATAGTACGGGTATAAAGTACAGGTGCATGATATTGATAAAATATATAGGTAAAAACACAGGTTATGGGAAAATGCATCAAAATATATTCATAACATATCAAACAAAACATTTTCAACTGACAGTTATATTTGACTGGCATTCTTTTTGGACACTAATGTTTCCTCTTCAATCTATATTATGTCATTAGATTCCTCATCCACACATCTTACTTTTCTGTCTAAATCAAACACAACTAAGCCAAACAGATAATGTATGCATCTCTCCACAAAAAACTGAATATTGCACTTCCTGCAACATTGATATTGTGCAAAGTGATCTTGCGATAATATACTGTGCTGTGTGATATGCTTTCTATAGTAAATTGTTAGACAATCCAACGGAAAACCAGCAGTCTAGCAATATGGACCTGAGCAGACAATCTGCTCATATTCTGTAGAGGGGATTTCTCATTCATGGATTCATATTCTAACAAATTTCTGGTTTTACGTCTGGTTTTACGTCACAACCTAATCCCCAATCAATGCTTTTTAGAAAATGGGGCCAGCATTTAAGTTTATAAATGTATTTTTTTATAACAATGTCATAAGGGTGTACACTGTGAATTTACAAACATCAGTCTGTGTAATATGTAAAAACTAGTAAGTATTATTTAATACCATGGCATGACAGTTATATTTGGGCTGTACAAACTAACCCTAACCTTGTTACATTCACACTTTGGGATAAACTGGATGTATATCATAAAGTGTGATGGTAACATGTAAGGGATAGTTTGTTTCTAGCCATAGTCCAAATATCCATTTAATATTCCTGCTGGAGTAAACAAGTAACATCTGGATACGTGCTGGTTGAGGGAATGAGTAACACATGATGGTAGCTGGGAAACACATGGCTATGGCTCGGGAAGTTTAGACAGTGATGAGTGGGAAAGGAACACATTGGAAGACTGATGTGTAAAAGTTTGTGTATGAGAGAGACAGATTGAATGGCCCTCACGGCTTTAACAGGTCAACAACATTCCTCTCCTGTTTGCTGAGATCAGACCAAAGAGACTTAGTTTATTTTCTTCAGCATTTTCACATTTTATGATGAGGCACATTTGTACTGTGGGTTATTATGTAGCCTTTATTGTGTCAGAGTCTGGGCTAAATCAGACACACAAAAGTATTCAGGTCAACAAGAACAGGGGAATTCTACCTGCTTCTCGGCTTGCACAATATGCAAAGTCCAGAATATACATTTAGAGAAATTGCTACTTTTTTAATCCTGGGAGAGAAATTGTAAGATTATTGCCATTCTGGAATTTCCCCTTTTGTTATTTGGGTTTATTTTGGATTTAGCTGCTAGCAGGCCTAAATAATAAAGTAGGTAAAATCTAATGGTCTGTGACTGGTTGTGGTATTTTCATATCAACATAGTTTTTCAAGTTTATTTTAGTTTATTTGTTGTGATGAACATTCAGTTAACCTTGATGTTTACTTTGGCCGTGAGTATCATTCTGGAACATCTCAATTCAAAAGTGTTTGTTGGTCGAGAAGGAAAACAGTCAGCCAATGAGCAGTCAGCTGACATTGGTGTACATCTGCTGATTGTTATGCATTACATGCTTGAGAAGGTACCTTCTAGTACCAGTAATCTCTGCACTTAGGCATACACTGCATTTCTGATCAAACTATCTTTTAATTAACAACAGGCAACAGCATTAAGGCTTTTCTCCACGGAGAATGTTATTTGCTGTGCCGTAGAATATGGAAAGAGTTTGATTCATAATTTTGAGCCATTAAAAGTGAAGAAGATGTGGCTGGCAGAGAATCCCTTGGTTGTTCACCTGTTAATGAACAATATAAGATTTAAAACAAGCATTACTATTGTAATTATATACAATATAGTGTTGGTAACATAAATGAAATCAACATTAAGCCTACATTTGATATTCTAAATTAATTAGACTAGTAAGACATAAAATGTATTATGACACATGCTTTTGAATGGAGGTGTTCATTCCTAATTGATGCTTGCAGTGGCCAAACTGGAGCTCGCAAGGTCAGGATCATATCACAAAGCTACCCAGCACTACAACACACTCCTATTTAGTTATGTGTTCCATTTTGAGAGCAAGCTTTAAAAGATCTTTGTGGTGAGATATTTCCCATATTGTAACACACAGCAGGATTTCTGCAGGGTTCAAGTATCTTCCGACACACTTTAAAATCACAGCCCTTCCGTGAACACGTATGTCACGCAATTACTATTTTCCATCAACAGAGGTCAGCCTTGCATCACTGTTCTTACGAGTCCTTTTCCTGTCACGTGTTCCTTTGCAATAGCATATCTGCTAAGCACAGAAATAATTCTGCCCTATTTATATAACCAAGTTACAAAGTCTTAATTAGAGATGCTTGCATCATGTCTAGAGCCCGTACCTCTAAATGTAAAAGAAGGAGCCAGATTACACACAAATAGCCAGAGATGTGGCTTTATTTAACTCTCCCAATACTGTACAGATACAGAGGAGACTAATGTTCCATATCCAACTGTTTAATACATATTTAGAAGCACATGAGAACACGTATAAGTATTTATCATAATCCATTTTATAGAGAATGCTTTGATTTGTTCAGATCTAATAAATTATATTTACAGTGGAAATAATTGTCGCTGAACACCCCCCCACCCCCCCCCCCTCCCCCTCATCTCCTCCTTGATGTACTCTCTCACTCCCGGTGTCTTTGTTGGCTATTCCATTTCACTCGTGTTATTTATATGTTCGGCCGGTATCGCGTTGTCAAGTGCCTTTTTTTCATGATTTGCGCAACTTTAATTAGCAGTCCAGACAAAATATCAAAGCTTGTTCAACCAGCTACACTTTGCCTGAATGCAATTAGTTTCTCATTTCCCTTTGCAAGATGAGAGGGTCATTTATTTGCAGAAGAGGGGCTGTTAGGTGTGTTTGGAAAAAGGAGAATTTTGTTCAAAATGCCCGGTTGTTTAGTTTCACAAGCAGGGCAGTGGGGCGTTTGTTTCGTTGGTGGAAGGCAGGGAATTGGTTAACCTCAGGTAACGTGGGCATGAGTCACTTGCCTATAATGATTTGGGAGTTTTTAAATTATTTCTGCATCACATTCAGGTGGTAGGTGAGGGGGAGAGAGAGAGGCAGATCCTCCTGGGAGGTGAAATGCTCTAGCAAAGAAGGGCTTGGCTTCATGGGAGACAAATGTCATTTTTTTTGTTTCTCTCTCTCTCTTTGTGAGTCATCCTCTCCCACCCACCTTCTCATGGGTGGATAGAGAAGTTCTGCCTTTGCACAACCTCACACACACATCTTTACCTGCATTAAACACAGCCACACACACTGGCATACCGTCATTTCTCGGGGTCTATTTGCTTCTCCCAGAGGTGCCTTGTGGGGTTTAACCACAAGGCACTTTGGGAGAAGCATATTGACTTTATTTAAATTAGTTTAATTTATACTATTGGCCTTCCAAATGAATGAACAGACACACACACACACACACACACACACACACACACACACACACACGCACACACACGCACACACAGAGTTACATGGGAGGTGCACACCTCTTGAAGTTGGCGGCTTGGAAACTATTTGTGGCTAGGCTAGTGTGTACCAAGGTTTTCACCATCGCTGACTATCTTATGAAGTCGATATCAGTTGAATTATATGAAGCATGAAGATCTGTAAGAGAAGCATAGCGTTTCTAGAGTATAGGTTACACTGTATCAGGTTTAGCTCTAGCATCATTTGTGAGTACTGTCTGAGTACAGCAGCTCCTCGGGTTTAATTACCCATATTTAAGGTGCGATCCTGAACTATATGGCCTGAACTCAGTCCCCAGTACTGCCCCCTTTAGCAGGATTAAGAAATAATGAAGTGGGGAAACTTGGGGATGTCACAGTTCACATAACTGATCAAATAAACAAGCACCGTGCTTGTCTGTTGGACTAACTAGTTTATGCATCAGGCTGTTACAAATGTAAAATTGGTGCCAGCAATTACTGGTACTATTGGGTTACTGTTTGAATGAATAGCACCCTTGACAATAATGAAACGCATCATGTTTGTGTTCATTGTACAGAGATGTTTGATACTAGTGCCGTAACATTTGTTCAGGACACTGTAGTCAGTTTTTCTCCTCCTGTCTATTGTACAGTTATACACATTTAAGAAATAACACCATCAAATCTCCATCAAGATGGGAATTAAAGACACCCAAAATGAGAGTGCAGATGTGTGTTTTTCCCTGTACTCCTCTCTCAGTATCAATAATTGCCAATGATCTTCCAAGACCCTTTGTGTAAGCTGCAAAACAGTGCAAAGTTATTGTTTCAACTTTGTTATTGATGTGTGCCTGCATTTCTGCTCATTACACTCTGCCAAGGCAGGCTCTCTGGGGAAGAGGGTTAAACTCTTAATCCCAAGGACTTCCAGCAGTGATAAACTTCAATGGCTTGCTCTAATCCACAATGCTCTGATGTTTCCCATAGATGGCCCACAGAGCTGTTTTTTTGTCTTCATATCAGTGTCTCAAGGCTGTCTGCCTGGGCGAAACAAGCTACTCTCTTGCCACTACAATGAATGTTTCCACATTGACTCTCCCAACCTCCGCGTGTCTCATCCTTCACCCTTCAATGTTCTCCGGTCCTGTTGCCTCCCTGGTTCCCTCTCCCCTTTTGGCCCACCTCCTCACGAACGCTGTGGCCCTCCCCCATCATGCTTTCACTAACTTCCTCTGTTTGTTCGTTTGTTTATGAATTATTTGGCTGTAAGCGAGGATGGATTGTGTTGTTCAGATGTTCCATGTGTATCACATGTATTCTTCACATGTGTGGCTTTCAAAGCCCTGAAGTGTAACTTCACCGCAGCGCTGAGCCTGACTCCACTGTGAAAAATGCAAACACGTAAATAGTTAAGGAGCTGGGGGAGGGGAGGGGCTGAGAGGGACCTCCTCATTTACATAAAGTGATTTTGATGATGCACAAGCGGACTCAGTGTACCAGCAAAGTCCCGAGGTGATTTTGAACATATATAATGGACATTTTCACACAATAAAATCAGATTTAGGTTAAAAACTGGACTTGTATACTAACACCAGCATTTATGTGTCACAGCACAATGCAGTCTTATTTAGTTTACAGCTCAAAAATCACAAATTAGGGCGCAGTTACACTTTAACAATCACCGCACGCACAAACACACACACACACACACACACACACACTAAAGTGAATGAACTGAATCGTGAACTGAATCATATGCAAACAACATTTTTAATTTAGAAGCTCTATTCTACAATATGTTTCATGCGTTCCGCTGTGCAAGATCAATTCCCCATAGAGCAGTAAAAGTATTCCTCCATTTAGCAACCTGCCCAGTGAACCTCGGCTTCATGTAACCGTATGTCTCACGTCTGTAGTGCACTCTGTCTGTCTGTCTGTCGCCCAGGAGGAGTTACGGGAGCTCCGGGAGAAGCCTATCGACCCCCAGGCTGAGCAGGAGATCATCGAGAGCATTGAGGAGGTCTACTTCTCCAGCGACTCCTTCGACATGGTGCATCATGAACTGCAGGTCAGACAGCTTGCTTCATGATCTCACGATATACATCCTCACCACCCTCGTAATAAACAAATTAGCCCACCATGCATGCAAGCAACACACGAGGGATTCTGATAACGGCATAATAATATTGTGTATGAATATGCGAAGTAGACTGACTACCACCCCTTCTGCCATTCTGGTAGAATAACAATAATAATGTGCTTTATTTCAAGTTACCTGCTCACGTTCCTGTGATTTGCATATATTTACATGCTGGGCCATGATAGGTTCTGACAATTTGCCTATCACAAATAGTACATTCCTCCAAATTAGATTCCCAGGAAAGTCCCCTTGTGAAACCTTGTGGAAATCATCCACTCCAAGACGATTTGTCTATGAGCAAAAGGATGGAGTTATCAATGCAAATTCATATGGTCCGTCCGTGTGATTGACCTGACTCGCATAGTGAAATGATCTCACCTGTCATTATACATTTTACGCACACACACCATTGACTTCCGGATTGATGTATTGCATCCGTGCAAAACAGTAGGGTGTGAAATCTCATTAGATTTACGTTGGTATCACTACGCAATCTGAAATGAGACTCTGTCATTGGCAAAGTAATTACCAATCATTTAATGGGATTTGGTTTTGTAATATCTTTTCTTTCCCCCTGCAGAATTGTTTTCTGATAACGTCCCTTTCCTTGTTTACTAATTTGACGTATGAATTAGTGAATTTACTCATTATCCGTTTATTACATTTATGAAAAAGCTAGCTGTCTGTTGTTGACAGCTGCAGCTGGAACGGTATATATATTTGAAATAGCCGCTGTATAATATTCAGTAATCAGGAATAAAGATACGCTTTTCAGAGTTCTTGTTTTCAACTTTCAACTTCTGCCAACTGATGGTATCCTGAAAAAGGCTTTGAAATCGGAGTTCTGGCAAATGCCATTAGTCTTCTAAGTATTGCTCTTATTCAATTCAAGCTGCAGTTAAAAATGGTACAACTAAACATCAGAGGTGGAGAAGTCATTTTTCTACCAGTTTTCCATTTAACCAGGTGATTTCACTCCCTGTCGCTGTTGAGTTGGATGACGAACTCTGAATTAAGAATTTACAGACAGAGCTTGAGAAATCAGAATGATAATTTCCGTCTAGAACAGAGAGGATTGCTTTATTAAATAGTTGCTTTATTCTTATCACACATTGCTCAATGTCTAATGCGTACATAGGGCTGGACCATAATTCAATATCAATATATATCACGATATAATTTTTTTTTTTTAATAAAAAAAAAAACTTTTTCCGTTATTTCGATAAGATGTACATTACACAGCATTTGTCACAGATTAATTACTAAAATATTGTTTTATAGGAGGAGATTATTTGATACACTGAGGACAATTATTTTATGGCCTATGGTTCAAATTGATATCGGAATTATATCGTATTGACTAAAACGTCTAAATATATTGTGACGCCAATGTTTCCCATGTCGTCCAGCCCTACTCTTGCATATGTGGGCTTGCCATTGTCATTAGGCCCCTCCATGTGCGCTCCACAAACCGCATACTGTGCGTGAGATGTTTTCAAGTGGAATTCCCCCTTTAGTGTCCTGCACTCATAGGGTAAATTCACAATACTAGTCATGCTCACGCGCCATGTGTGCTTTTCAGAAATTGCCACCAGAGCTGAACCTGCAGGATTTGGAGGAATACAGAGACAAGCTGAAGAGACAGCAGGCAACGGTGAGTGACTTATCCACGGAGATGCGTGTGCATGCAGCTACCACGAACGGCAAATGCCAGCAGCAGCAGCCGCCACACACCACACCTCCAAAGTCTACAAAGTGAATCCATCTGTGCTGTCAAATGGCATCTGAAATGGAACACAGCAGCTCCCCTTCGCCATTACCGCCGCGTTTTGGAGCAGTGTATAATGTTAATGTCTTGACCACTCGAGATGTTCCTTCCCCTGCACCCATGGTAAATGAGCTGTGCAGCCATGAACCCCCATTGCGTGAAATATTCACATTTATTTTCCTCCCATAGGGAATAAGATGTCAGACGTCACCTTTGTGTGCCAACAATGTGATTATTCGTTTGCCAAGCCTACCTACTAAATGAATAATCACATAGGTTGGCAGGCAAAGGTGATAAAAAG
Source organism: Forbesichthys papilliferus (assembly GCA_025399855.1). Taxonomy (NCBI): domain Eukaryota; kingdom Metazoa; phylum Chordata; class Actinopteri; order Percopsiformes; family Amblyopsidae; genus Forbesichthys; species Forbesichthys papilliferus. Next base: position 585 of record JAODOY010025761.1, on the reverse strand, counting down.
GTGGATACATCTTTGTTGTAATGTATGTGTTGAACTAATATATATATATATGCCTAATCGCCTAATCATGTATTCTAGCCTAGATGGCATTCAGGTGAATTGTCTGTCTGTCACTTTCAAAAATCTAAAGAAAAATAATACATTGAACTGACTAATATCTCTGGTGCCGATTGGCTGGCAACTTTTTGCTGACTAATCGCACACAGTATTTTTTTGAAAGCGCCTGCCCTTTTAAAACTGTTTCAATGGACGGTTCTCCAGATGGATTAACAGACACAGATATCTGGCATGTCAGACTCCTGTGACGTCTGTGAGCACTCTTGCTTTAGCTCCTAATGCAGGAGAAGGGTCATCTCTAATGTGACATTGAGCTGTGACGGGGTTTAAAGCCTGGGAGCCATTTCATTAGAAATCTATTTATAGATGACTGGGGAAAGGGCACCCACTTCATGGTAGTGCTGGGACGATTAGTCGACGTAACCGACGTCACCGGTTACGTAATACGTCGATTTGCTAAATGTACCGTCGACTCGGAAAAATATACCTATAACTATGCTCCGATCTGAAAAAAATAGTGCCGTCAAT
>JAODOY010025760.1:0-47795 GCA_025399855.1 Forbesichthys papilliferus | reverse complement strand
AGAGAGAGAGAGAGAGAGAGAGAGAGAGAGAGACAGAGAGAGAGAGAGAGAGAGAGAGAGAGAGAGAGAGAGAGAGACTCTTGTGTGTAAGAGTGATCTATCTAAATAAAAAGTTGCCTCACTGGTAACCTAGGCAACTGCAGTTGTATTTGATATGGTCTTATGACACATTCCTTCAAGTACGAGATTATTAAGAGCCCCCGCCACATATGACGACAAAAAAAACATGGTAAATCTGTCATAGTCTCAACTTTCAATATATAATTTTACATTTTAAAAAATACATGCAAAATATAACGCCATGATTAAAGTTTTAATTTGCATGTGTGGAAAACTATAGTGAGAAAATGTGTTTGTGCAAATTGAGCAGCAGGACACTTATAAACTAAAATGGCTGAAGGGCGGCTGTCCTCTGTAAGCCTCTTATACTTCCTTTGAAATCGAAGCTCAACCAATTCATTAGTTTCCTCTGTTTAGTTCTGTGAAGATTTCCCTTGGGGAATATGTGGCGCTGTCAAGTCATTACCATGTCCGTGTTGATTGTATCTGTTAAAAGGCCTATATACAGCACTACTGAATTATGATGATTTTGTATTATATCTAGGCATGGCACGATCCAGTTTGTTCAGTTCCGATACAGGTACCGGCACTTTGACATCGGCCGATACCGAGTACTGATACGATTCCAGAATTAAAAGTTTTAAATTAAGTTGCAAAGTAAATGACAGCCAATCTCTATTTTAGGACATAGAAGCATTTTATAAACCTGCTGCTGATAGTGTGACCTGGGTAGGTTAGACATGGCTGATGCTTGACAGTAGACATACGCGTGTAAATTAATTTAATTGGATAAGCCCCATAGATCGGTTACAACTGTCCAATTGTCACCGATACCGATCCAGCAATTTAAGTCGGTATCGGACTGATTTCCAATCTCAGTATCGTATCGGTGACATCCCTAATTATAACACACAGAACTTTAACCTTATCAAGACAATCAACATTATGCCATAATATGTTTAGTATATATTTATAGTTGTTATAATATATGGGCTTATGTATTTTAGAATTGACATATCACACTGTTCTGTACAAGCTACAACACATTTCTCTACAGAGATCAATAAAGTTATGTCTTATCTTATATGTTATATCTTATCTTATATGCATTATAAATGTAGTTAAGACAAATTAAACTGTGATGTTGCATAATAGATAAATATGTGATACATCAAATAAGGAATATAATATGTACGTTGTGCAGTTCATAGTTTACTCTAAGAACACTTTCAAATTAGCCATAATAGTCATAAGATACCGGAAGAAAATAGAAGCTCACATTCTTCAAGGAAACTTGGCCAGAGACAAGTCATTTTTATTTTAGACCACACAAATTCAATCTTTTCTTGATACGCCCCTGTAATCCTGCTTCTAATACCACGTAAAACATAGACACTTTGTGATTCATTATGGCAATATTCTAACCAAAGGGAGTCTGTGTGAAATCGCAAAATGAATTCAAGTCATACACCTCAAGCCATTTTTCAATGCAGCTAATGTCTCTTCACTGGCTTTAAACTGCTGTGGCACAACAAGGCAAGCAACAAGAACAAGACATGTTCTCCTACTGTGATTTAGGTTGTATGCATTGGAAATACTTCCATCAACCATCAGCAACATTAGCAAGATATAGGTACGGATGTGGAATGACCAGGTTCCAAATACAGAAGTGCTACGACATATTGCTGTATGCATTTGCTTCTCTCATGCAATAAACTAGCAGATTCTAACAAACAGTAGTATTAGTATTAGATTGTAGCAAACACATTATTTATCTTCATCCCTCAACCTCATTTTCCACGTGTATATTAATATTATTATTAATATTATTAATAATAATAATAATAATAATAAGCAATTAGATGTGCCATATAACTGGTGCCGGGTACAGCCTCCTTGTTAGCATACCTCTCTGCAGTTTAACTCCTTCCCAATCTCACCCGGTCCAACTGCAATGCTCATTGTCAGGGACGGATGTGGAAAAGACAGCGTTTGCATGCCAACGCAAGCCTCCGAGTCAGCCCACAGACGTGATCTTTCAATTGAAAGCCTCTCCGTGCTGTCACACATTTCATTTGCCGCTCAAACACAATACACAAGGGCATGATTTCTTCTCCACCTGTGCGCTATAAGGACGTTTCCTCTGTGACTCAAGGTCCCTACATGCCTTCATTAACGCACAGCCATACATCTTCCCGAGTCTTGATGTGTGCTGGGACTGCAGCTAGCATCCAGGGAGACACGGCGACACATTATACTGTATCATACTGTATGTGAGCTACCTATCAACAGCGGGCACGCCTTTTTAATTCTGATTTAGAGGGGGAAGTGAGCGCTCGCGTGGAGGCGCTGCATATATACGACGAGCCCTTTTGCGCCGGGCACGCTCAACAAAAGAGGCCGTGGAGACCTCGCTCCATCCAGCAGACACATGAATCACCATTGACAAGGCACCTCCCTCCTGGTGTTGCTGGCGTGAATAATCTCTCAATGTACAGGCCTTGATCAATTAGTCAATCGCTCAACTGCGGCCCTCAATTAACAAGGTGATTCCCAGGGCTGCTGGCTCCTAACGCGTTGTGTTTTACTTGAGGCTGCCAATTAAAATGGCCGTGCCGCCACCCAGTTCCACAGCCAATACGGGTAAGTATACCAAGCTTTCAGATTCAGCCTGTGAAGCTGAGAATTCAGGGAGCGATAGACGTCTCTCTCTCCAAGTCACGTGCTATGGGATATTGTTGGTTGCGTTGGTTTTGTTATATATTCATAGTAAGTGCCAATCACCTGCAGCGGCAGGCCAAAGACTACCCAGACTGAACAGAATCCACAGTGAAAGTCGGGCTAAAAGGAGATGTCTGTTGTTTCACGTAGAATATAGATTGGCATTGGGATGTGCTGCCCCACAGTGCTCCAGAGCATTGCATGCCACTAGCCCAAGTCCACTCCAATAGACCGTTGCATGTGTCGAGGGGACTCCGGAGCATGAGCCTTCCTGTAATTGGAGCAATCTGTTCCCTTTGCCTGGAGCTGCTGGGGCTGTTACACGTTTGAAGTCATAACCCTGGCAAGATGTCCTCCATTTCCCAGTTGGAAGCTTCTGTTGGAGCCTCTGTGACCCCTGTGCGTCCCTGCGTCTTTGCCCAACTGCACTTTGACATTTCTACTTATGAGCTTTCTGACTAGTGCCATTCGTCGTCCCACAGAAAACTAAACGCTATCTTCTGTATCTGTAAGACTATCTTGTTCCCCACCTTGTGTAAATCACACAAATGGCACTGCAGTGATTGTACTGAAACACAAGCTAAAGGGTGAGGCCTCTTAATATAGAATTACTGTATTTGATTTTAGCCAAGTAGTAAATTGTTCTGAAGGTTTTGACTATATTTGTCTGTATATATCTGTATGTCTACACTTTATGGCTAAAGTCCACAATAAATCAGAAGTTCTCTATTTCTAATTTGCTTTTATTTATTCTGCAGCATATGCCATTTTCTAAATGGTATTTTATTCATAAATGATCTACCCGTGTTCACAAAGCCACCTATTAAGCCAGTGTCCTGTTTATTGTCAGTGTAACAGCCCTATAATTTAATGCCGTCAAACGGCAACTTTTGGCAGACTTGTTTTATAAGAAACCTATTTATGTGGACAAATATTGATTCAACTGTCTGGATAACCTGGAAATTCAATATGAGGGGGTATTTTCACTTAAGCATTTTACTTTAATGCCTATTCAATGCTCTTCCGAAGAGAAAGGGCCCTAAGTGAATCAAATAACGAACCATAACTTATATCGACCTCTTTCAAGCTTGGGTGAACTATATTGGTATTATTTATGATTCCAGTGTCACTTGCCTGACTGGCACTCAGCTCAGCTCAGTTCAGTAGGGACAATACCGGCGAGGCTGCAAGGAAATAAGGTTCAGTGGGTCTCAGGTGATCTCCCCAAGTGCAAACTCATGTAATAGAACAAGCGTGTTCTGCCTCGAACATAAAGTAGAATACATGAATGGCCATGTAAATCCCTGTGTTAATATCAAAGTTGATGGAGTCCCATCAAAGCTGCTGGGCCAGGTGCATTACATCTCCTGGCTCATTGAAATTCTTTCCCCTCCTATACATTCTCTTTCAAATTAGACATGCTTTGCTGGACGAGTATCTTCCTCAGAGGAGAGTCTATGCTATTTGCTTTAGTCTGCTGAAGGATTTGCACAAATATTGTGATACGTTTGTGTTAAAACCTTTTTCTGTAAGGGGACTAAATAGTAAATTGAACTAATATAAACTGTTGTACCATATCCCGCAGCAAAGAAATTTGGTACATTTATTTTTACAAAAGATAAATGTAGCCAATAAACACAAGTGCTTACTATTGCTGACAGTCGGACCAAATGCATTTTATTGGATCAAACTGGTTTGCGATTTATTCCAAATCTTCTAATAATGCCTCGAATCAATTCAAACGAATGATCCTGCAGTGCAGTCAAATGCAACCAACAACAATTTAGAAGCAGAGCAACATTTTCACAACAGATAAATATAATGCCATCAGCATTATATGTTTCTGTTCACCTAAACGTACAGAGCTAATGTGGGTGAGCTAATGTGCGTGGTGCCTCCTGATGCATTTCACTTGACAATCTGAATATTGCAGGACTCCCATGGGCTTCACAGGCCCTCCTGCTGGACCAAGGTCACTGATGCAGGCTACAGAAGCTGACATATGCAATCCTCCAGAGCACCCTGCCTTGCTAGACCTACAGTACGAGTTATGTTATTTGCTAAATATATTTGGCAGAGCTCTCTTTTTAATTCTTGAGTTTCCATACAGCCTCTGAAATTAGGTGTCTGTATTTTGACACTTTATTGCAATCAGCAGCAGAAAATCGAATGAAAATTGGAATGGAGCACCTAGCTAGTACATAATGATCTGCAACTGAAATACTGATGTGAATAGATACATTTGGTTAGTTACTAACCTAGAGCTTTACCCATTCACATCAAGTTAGCAAATGTTAATTAATGTACTGTAAATCCAAAGTAAATTGTGGCACTGGTGGTATGCAAATAAGTGACGCTTCAAAACCTGCCTGCAGTGTAGAGGCATCAAATATGGGATGTCAGCTGATGCCTATGAAAAATGCACCCTGTGCTTTTAAGCCTTGATTGATTATTAATCGAGGTAGGAAAACATATTGATTTTCAACCACATTAAGTGAATAAGCATGAATCTGGTCTTTGTGCTTTTGTACCATTAGTAATGTCAGAGCGTTGGTTCATTAGTCATGCCCTGTAGCATGTCACACATGTCACAGTTTGATTTCAAGCAGAGCTCTAACAATTTTGTTTTGATTTCCTGCTCAAGACATACATTATATTTAACACTGGCAATTTTTTGGACAAGCTACTTTACATTGTGGTACTAATGTCCCCATGATTACACCCTCTAAATACATATTTTGCAAAACTTCAATATAAGTACTATTATGGAATATGTATTTTACTGCATGACTAACACATACTGAAGTTCCATGCAATTAACTTTGAGGGGAAATGTTAATTAAATCCACTAATATATGCAGTGTATCATATTACACATTGTAATAAGCAGCACCTTCTTTCAGCTACATGCTGTCAGACTGCCTTTATATAACAAGTTCCTAGGATACTGAATAGTTACCCAATAGTGGTGTATTGGCACAATAAGCCAGATGGCCAACAGGCTTGTGTGTGTTTCTGACTGTCTGTACTGTATACAGTAGAAGTGCGTATGGATAAAAATCCAATAAAGCAGTATGTAACACAAAGTAAGAGTCTGGGTTTATCTATTTGGGGAATAAAATATGAAATACAGTTTCACTTCTATAAGACAGACTTACCTAGAGTTATTGTTATTGTTCCTTGGCGCTGCCTTGAAACAATAAGAAGAGCGTGTAAAAACAGATCAACTCTAATCAGCATTAGCAAGTGGACACAAAGTTGGCCTTTGACGAGTATAGTCTTATGGACACACAGACTGGATTTGTGTCTTTACACAAATGTGTCTGGCAAGAAAGATTTATCATTGCCTTTTCCTGTCCCAGGAGGCCAGCCCAGAGCATATTAGAATGGTCAGAAGCAGAGTTCCCAAAGTGCATCAGAGCAGTCTTTCCAATTACCGCCACCTTAACTATCTGTGAATACTGAAGAGCCTCTGTCTCTTATAAACAAATCCTTGTGGGTGACTGCACATTGCGAAGGTATTAATGGAACAATGTTTTAAAATGTGATGCAACATTTATCATTCACCATTAATAGTAGGGGTTATTCTTTAGGGTTATCATGAAATATTTTAACTATAATGTATTATTAGAATCAATGGCAATAGCCTATAGTCAATTGACAGTTTACTGCCAATAAATATGAGCTTTTACCATAACATGTAGTAACTTATAAACTGCTAAGGTTAAGTAGAACTATGATTTGTATGGAGCCTGTTCAACATAAATCCAACAAAATAAAATATTATTATTATTTAAAAAAAGAAAATATGTATTATCTTGAAAAATGTAATAGAGCTATGTTTGTTTTTTTCAAACAGCAGAAAACAGTTACAAGCACTGTTAATAGGTCATGAAGCTTGAACAAAAACTGTGAACAATGACATCAACACCATCTGGGATACTTCAAAACATCAAATTAGCGAGTGATGAACACGGGTGCTGAGGGTCACTAAGCAAGTACAAATGTTTTTGTTTTCTTATTTTATTCAAACATAAACGCAATAACCCAGATAGCAAGTATGGAAGGGCAGATAAACACTGTGGTTATTGTTCCATGCGTTCCACTCAAACACCTGTCAGTAAAAATCTAGACCAATCAAGGCTTGACGGTACAGTGCATGGTAGTGACATGCTGCTACCTGAAACAATATGAGATCACAATGTCACTCCAACATTATGTAAATTTGTTTTGCAGATGTAACCCCACACCCCCCAATTTCAAGCTCTTTATGTGCATATGAGTGGCGATGCCGTAACATCATCTGTGGTTTGTTCTCCTCTCAAGTCGAATAAACTAATGTGATTACATGAAATCACAGCAGGCTAACCTGGTTAAAGCCACAGATGGGCTGCTGTCACAAAACAGAAAAAAGGTAATTTATTTGACATACAATGTTCTGAAGAGTTTGGAGTCCCTGATATGAGTTTTTCTTCGTTGTGTCACTTAATTTGATAGTTCTATTTGGAAAATAATAACCACATATTGCAAATATGAATAGAATTATAAAAATGAAGATGTAAAATCATCCCAAATACCCTATCCAGACTTGATGCTAGCTAGTGTCCTGGGTAGCGGCTAAGATAGTTTATAGGGTCTCCTGTGGTTGCTATGGTTTCCTATGTAGGTGTTTTAGTGACCTGGATTGACCCAATGCTGTAATAAACCACACTATTGCATTCAGAGTACATGCAGGCCTATGTACTGTAAAGGCAAAACAGAGGCAATTAATGAATCAAGAGAAATATGGGAATCATTCACACTGAGACATTAAGAAATAGGTCATTAGAATAAGACAATTTGATTAACTGACATCATAGCCTGATATAATTTATAGTCTTCTTTTTGTACATCATTAGGTTGGAGAAGTTCATCAATGAAAAAATCATTATTGGAGGATATCTGAAATGAAGAGGAAAACCTATATTTGATTACTTTACAGACATTTTATTAATCAAAATGTGTATATACATTGTAAAATAGATTAATCAGTTAGTGGCTTAATGGGATATTATGTAAAATTATATATTTAAAATATTAACCAAACTAATAAATAACCATTCAATACTAATCAGTTCACACTGGACACCAAGCTGGCTGTCGAAGAGGCCTAGCCAACCAAATTATCTTTACTTGAATTAATACAGTAGTATTTATATATATAATATTTCCATAGAAAGCAAAAGTATTAGTGGATTGCCCCAAATTACTACTGTTTGCTACTACAACAATGTATGGAAACAAATTAGCCTTCAAATGAAACTGAATGAGAATGTTAGCCCTCTGAGAATGGTCTCAGACGGCTAACATCCTCATTCAGTTTCATTGTGCAGTGAGAATCCATCTGGAAAGACTAGCAATCATTTCAAATGTCCGAGTAGCAACTGTACTTACCAATCAGCTTTGTATTAATAGCTATATAGGCGTGGTATAGTATTTATAGTTATACAGGCGTTGTAAAGTATTGCTAGCTATACAGACGTGGTATTAGTATTTATAGTTATACGGGCGTGGTGTGCCAATAGCAAAAACTAAAAAAAATGTGCTCTCTTTGTAAAGCATTTATATATATTATAAGTACTATATAAGTTGAATGTATTATTATTATTACTATTATTATTATTATTATTATTATTATTATTATTATTATTGGAACAATCACATTAAAATTTTACATAAAATGTGTCAAAAAACATGAATTAACAAAAATGGCAGGTATGAACAGCTTGATATGGACAATAGAACATATTTTGCAACATTTAGTCTATTAACAAACGTATTCTGTATTGTGATGACATAGTAGGTTTATATTTTCTATAATAATAAATAAATGCATAAATAAATAACTACAAATGTTTGCCCTTGCACAGCTATAGGGACAAGCAAGTCTATAATGGGAGGTGTTGAATAAAAACATATTGCATATGTACAGCTAAGCACTAAATGCAACCCCCACATCCCTAGTGGCAATATCATTTTCATCATTACAGAATGTTCACTGCGATGGTTGTCAAATGTCGAATCAGGAGGTTGTCATCACTTTCTTCCCCTGCTCTATTATATAATGCTATCTAAGGGTCTTCATTAGTGTACTATTGATGGCCACAAGTGATTAATATGAATGACGATTTTATGTTAGTTCACAGACCACGGAACGCACACACACACACACAGACAATGAGCGCTGCATTGATGCATTGCCCTCTAAGCACAAAACAATGCATGCTGAAGCTTCCTACGCAGTTATTCATTGTGCAAAAACAAACGACCCTGTGCAAAAACAAATGATCCTGTCTTCCATTCATTAAAACGCCATAAGCGTGTAGCATAACTGATCATGTGTAATAATATATCTGCGATCACAGCCTGTGCTTTTAAATATACTGTAAGTCAAAGTAGAGTCAAGACCAATGATAAAATGGGAGCATTTTAGTCTTCTGTCTCCCTGTTATAGTCATTACCATTTGTAAGGAGCAATCGCACATAATTGGTTTATTTTCAAAGCACTGGCTTATTCCTCCTAAAAGGGTTGCTTATGGCAAGCTTTTCAGCAATGGTTATCGCTTCAGCAGTAGAACCAATATGTGCATTTTTATAGCAAACAATACTTCTTTAGAACTGTCTGTATTGCTATCTAATGTACCTTTATGCATGTATGTGTGTAGGGATGTATATTGACCTTCTGACCTCATCACACATGTTAAAAGCTCAAATTATTAAAATATATTGGTGTTTATACTTTATAAACATTTACAATTATTGTAATAAGTGGTACTGGTGGAAATTATTTCTGTGTAAAGCTTGAAAAATGAACTCTTCCAGAATAGGCTCTCAATGTGAAACAAAATATAACTGATTGATGTACAATAAATGATTTTTTTGTTTATGGTAGACTCATATTACCATGAACAACTATTACAGTGTGGTAGTGTTTGGATCATAATGGCTAGCCTTACAATTTTATGATTTAGTTACTATAGATGCAAAGAAACTAAGGTGCAGATCTTGCAGTGTAGTATTTTATTTAAACGTAAAACTGCATTACAGCACTCGCAGCTCACTGTTGAATCTTTGAAACGCAACTGTCCACAACAAATGTGTGTGGCTTTATGGAAAGAGGTGGAAAACAATGTGAGAGTATAAGAGCTTTAGGGAGTAGAGTACCAATGAACCCCAGCTACTCAGGACTGAGGTGTGTGTGTGTGTGTGTGTGTGTTGGGGGGCAAGTAATTGTAATTGCATCCCTTTAATGCTCTGTCAGCAGACTCAGCACTCTCTTCTTGTGTGGCCTTCTAGCACTGCTTTCGTGCGCACATGTATTTTGTGCTTATTGTTGTGTTCTGGTTCAAGAAGTTACACACGGTCAGATACAAGTGAACTTTTAAGTTAACTGTACTTCATCGGTAGAGGATTCTTTATTAATGGATTACATACTAAAGTGAAATTATATTGTTCACACCACAAATGTAGGGGAAACACATCTCCACAAGGGTCTGTGCTATTCAGAGTCCATTTATCTAAACATTATACAGCATTTTATCTTGGGCTTGTAAATTAGGTCTATCAATGAATAACTGATGTATACGATTTTAACGGTTTATAAACATATAGCTTGGAAATATAAAGTATTACTATCTGTGAATAAGTATACCATTTATATGATTAGCTTCCTTCGACATATAACATATGACTATCAATGACTAACTGAAGTATACGATTTTAAGAAACAATAGTAAAAATAACTACAAACCAATTCAACCTGACCAAATTAAAACATCATCTGGATTTTGAATAGTTTAACCACAGTTTTCCATACCGTATTCTAGTGCAACATGGTCTAAGCCAGCTCTTATAACACTTTTCATATTCAAATAATGAGCAAGCTCATGGATATCTCCACAAGTCAGAGCAGTGTATGCCTAGTCTACAATGACAGAGGAATGTGGAAATCACATTGACGCTAGAGCAGAATAATGCAAATGTAATTACCATGAGCTAATAACTTCAGGCAATCAGGCCAAACTCAGCTCAGTGTCTGCTTCTAATTGTGAGGACAGCTAAAAACCTTTGCTCTTTCATTTGGGGTGACACTTCTGAAAAGTCCTGGTTTCATAGCTCAGCCTGGTTTGAATGGGGTGATAAGGGTGCCTTCGATTAAGGCAGCTTGAGCTTCTATTTCCCAGCTTGTGTCTTCAATGTGAATAATTACACTGAAATTTGAGCAAAAGATACAATATGAACCATTTCAGGCGATTCTCAGAACTTGCGCTTCCTAGAAAATGCTGGAACAAATCTGGGCTGTAACTATACAGTATGGAATATTTCAAGTGAGTATCTAAGTGTGTGTCTAACTGTGTGCTCAAACAACAGAAGGCTGTTATTGTCAGTTGAAAAGAGAGGTGGCTATTGTTTTGAGATGGTCACAGTGTTTACTGGACTTTGTTGTTGATTAGAAGGATCACGTCTCAAAGGCAACTAATCAGCCCTTTGTTTTGCTTTTCAAAGGAACTAAATACAGGATTAAAGTCATCCAGATCCTAAAAAAAGTGTATCAGCATTCTGCCGAGACACGGTTATACATTTTTATAAAGGAAGGGAGGTCACTTTACCATGAAAAATATAGTCCTTCATCAAATTGCCTGTTTTGGTCAAATGTACAGTGTTTCACTTGTTGTTATAAAAACAGTATTACTGCCTGATCTTACATAGCTGTTAAGTCCCTCAGCCTCACTACGCTGTAATTGCATAAGATAGCAAATACAGTGTGAAGGTCTCATTTGACCAGTTATTTGTAAATACTTGAAACATACTTCAAACAAACTTGCATAAATTACACAATTCAATCACTACAAACAATAATGACACACAGCCTCGTGTCGCTGAGTTAAGAACATTCAAGGCTCTTTCTTACAACTCTGCTCCCAAAGGGAGTAGTTAATGCAGTGTATACAGTTATGTAAGTCAGATGAATGGAAATGAGGTAATATTAAGAGGGATATATTATAGTTGTAATATTCTTCATTATTTGTAACAAAGCATCTGACACTAAACACCTAACTTGTGTCTTTTTCAACAGATGGAATCTGAATATCTCAACCGTATATCACAAGAATTACGTTCCCTGGAAACTAGAAACCACGATTACGTTATATGCCAATGTATCGTCAGTGCCATTACGTTGGTCTTGCACGTAATATTGTCAATGCATTTCTAATGGCCCTATACGCAATGCTCTAAATCCTCTAAAAATAACTTTCTTACGTTAAACACAAACATATTAGGCTATAAGTGATCAACCAGTGATGATTAAATAAGCTGATTGTTTTTTTGCAATGTGCTGTAATGCAAATTTCAAATGGCCACAAACCACACTATCCTTACATAAATCAGTGTTTCTTATGGCTATGAGTATTCCTATAGCATAAAAGTAAACTAATGCTACTGGCGTATACTTTTAACCAGTTCCCTGGAAACTATTTTAAAAAACACGAATACGTTACACGCCAACATAGCCTACATCAGTGTTATTACGTTGGTCTTCAACGTAATTTATGCACATTTCAAATGGCCACAAACTGCAGTAATCATCCCATCTCTGTCTTACACAGACAGAATATATATGTATTAATAAAAACATGAATAGGCCTACGCTATACAGCCTACGTCTCCAGTACCGGTACAGCCTACATCTCCAGTGCCATATTACATTGGTCTTCAACGTGATGTTATGCACATTTCAAGTGGCCACAAACCACACTAATCCTTACATTAAACAAGTGATTATTGAGTGAATATCTATAGAATGCAGCCTATACTTTATTTTTTGCAGATGTCGCTCAGCACATTGTGAGCATGTTGGCTATTTCTCTATGCAAAAAAAATGTCTTTATGCTGTCTGTAGGGACAGCAATGGGTGACTTAAGACTGTTGCCTATGCCTACTGTTGCCAACGCACACAAGTCTCAGGTGATGGCAACATCGGTGTCATCACTATTGTACATGCTGTTTGCAGACCATATCCACAGACATAGCACTACTATGTATGTCTGCCACTAGATGTCACGTAAGCAACAGCATCTCAGACCAAAACAAATGCTTTGTAGGCCACACACACACACGCACTCACTAACATATACGTGCATGGCCAGGCCATCTATGAAAACAAAGAAGAGAGCAGCTGATTACAATTACAGAGGGAGTGTGATGCCATTCTCTGCTCATGTTGCAATTAGGCCTACTGTACTCTACTATATATTTACATACAACATTGCTGTTTGCTGGTATAAATGTTTCAAATATTGTATTTAGAATCTTTACCAATAATTGTGCCCATCTCACTGATATTATCATTAACATAAAGTCCAAAGTTCCCCTTCAAAATATTATGTATGGAGAGAGAAATGTCTCCAAATGATTTTAAAATAAAATTTCCATGATTTACAATTTATTTTCTTTCTATTCACAAACAAAATGTCTTACCCGTGACTTGACTAAGGCATTCATATAAATTAGATTTTATATATGTCTATTCATAATAAAAAATGTTTTCAATATGTCAATTATAATTCTGAAGTACTGAATCTACATTTGTGAAATGGCAGATAAACACATTTATTCCAAACAATTACATAATTCTAGACAAACGTTTTGCAACAGTTTCCAATACTGTGTGTGCTCGCAAAGTGTCACATCATTAATACATTCGCAATTAGGTGTTAGGGTAGAGCACTCAAAAACTGTTACAAATATTAGTTTGATTCAAGCTGGAATCAATATTTTAAAAAAGTAGTCACTGAGGCCACACGATTATAAACCTTGGAAACCAGGTGGCATACAGGTGTACAGACAACAATGGTGCGACACTCGCTGACTGATTGAATAACACTGCCCTCTACACAATGTCATTGTCGTTAGGGAGAGAGGCAGATTTATGTATCAATAGCTATTTGTGTGTGAATCACAAAACAGTAATATTTATCTCAAAATGACAGAATTAAAAGAAACACATAATTGCATATATTCAACTTATTTCACGAGAAATGCACACAAAGTATAAAGTATGCTTTTTATATTGTGTATACATTTAAATTTTTGTAGAAATCATAACACATTCATATAAATGCCAACTTACTAGTTGTGAGTAGAGCATTTTGTATATGTACATAGAAGCAAATAAAGCAAATAAATTGTGGAATATTTGTGGCTCAGGATACTTGCGTCTACAAACTATTTTGAGACTCTCCATAAAATCTTTCCATAAAATCCCCGACTGTTTAAATTACCCTGTCGCTCCCGGGGGATGCCCACCCTAAGGATGGTCTTGGGGAGGGGGGGGGGTACACTTTATGTTGAGGGTCCTGCATTTTGATAAAATATTATGCACCAATGTGTGCCTTTTCTGCCTGGGCAAAAATAAACAATTTCCAAATAGATTATGTTCTTTGCTTGACACAAATTTAAGTGTAACTGCATCCCGGCTCTGAACCTGACTCCACCCACTACTGCTTTGAGAAATGGATCAAGGAGCTGAGTGAGTGGAGGGGAGGGGCTGAGCAACACCAGCATTGATGTGTCTCATCACATATCAATCCTATTACTTGTCGTTTACAGCACACAAAACAAATTTTAGGGTGCAGTTACACTTTAATATTTTTACGTTCTCCCATAGACAATCTTCGTTATGGTACAAAAATAATGTGGCTGACTTTATATTATAGTATTAATTTAAGTGGAACTATGAACATGAAAGTCACGACACCTGAATCATAATTCTCTGAGTTATAAACAATGTTATAACAGGCAATTATAATCAACCCAGGTTATCTAAATAATTCACTATAGCCTAAGCAGCTTTAGCAGAAGCGCACCTGGAGCCTACACAAGCCAAACATCATGAAATTTAGTTTGCAAAACGGCTTCCCTTTTGTAAGTGAAATGGATCGGTCGCCTACGGTAACAATAGGCTACTGCTGTTGGTTAATGGTGTTGGGCTAAATACTGCAGGTCTACAAAACCGGACATGTGCAGGGCTCTGCCACACGCTGTGTCTCTTGACATTCCACAACGTGACCTTGAAAGGAAATAAGTGAATGCATTCACCTGTCCAAACATCCTCCTAATATCTAATATAATAAAATTGGTAAAAGATATTGACTCCTTTGATACATTGGTGCCTCATATGATGGTTTTCTCGTGATGTTGTTGGACATTGTATTATTATGCTGTGTTTTTTATATGTATTCTATATAACCCCATTGAGGGTTTTTATTAATACATTCTTATTTTTTTTTAAATAAGTGGTATAGTGTACAAAAAGAAACAAGGGTCCCTATTATCAAAAATAATTATTACTTCAGATTGTTTGATTGATTTTAATATTGATTATAATATTATGAAATAGTTATATTCATTTATTAATTTCATAACTCATGGTAACTCATTTCCAAAGGTCCCCTGTTGCCGTAAATCAGTGGGTGGTGCCCCTATTATTAGTCATTTGGACTACTAAATATTAATTATGATTATATCCAAAATCCTGTGAAGCTAAACACACTACTTTTTTTACTTGTTATTATAGAGGGAAAAAACTGGATATAGATACTGGAGGTTAATTGAAGTCCTAGGAGGTAAAGATAAATTACATTTAAATGAATCCATGGCAAAACGTAAAAATGTTACCACCAACAGATATAATAGCCAAGCACATACATTTGAGTCATCACTAAGACCTTGAAACTGCACATATGACCCTCCTAATATGGAATACAGCCAGGGATGGAGTCAGGTTATTTTCATTGGAAGAGAAGAGGGGGTAATTAAATGCATTATCCACATAATAAGAAACTTTTAGTTTGAATACATTCTAATATGGATTTCTTATAGTTATCAATGTTATGTAAGATGGACAAAATTATGCTAATTCTCTGCACTATAGGCAAGTCTGACGCTAAATCAGATCTAGGTAGCATTACAGTTTAAACAAAACTAGTTTAAAAAAGGAAAGATAAAAATGTGAAAAAAAAAAACCCTCCTAATCTGCTCCCACCCTCTGGAGCCCATTGGTCTGCCAGGGTGATACAGGAAAATTATGTTTATCTATCCATCCATCATCCATCCACCTTCTCCCGATTATCCGGAGTTTGGTCGTGGGGGCAGCAGCTCCAGCAAGGGACCATAAACTTCCTTTTCCCGAGCCACATTAGCAAGTTGTGACTGGATGATCCCGAGGCGTTCCCAGGCCAGTGTGGAGAAATAATCTCTCCACCTAGTCCTGGGTCTTCCCCGAGGCCTCCTACCAGCTGGACTTGCCTGGAACACCTCCCAAGGGAGAAGCCCAGGGGGCATGCTTACCAGATGCCCGTACCACCTCAACTGGCTCTTTTCGATGCAAAGGAGCAGCGGCTCTACTCCTTACGGATGGCTGAGCTTCTCACCCTATCTCTAAGGGAGACGCCAGCCACCCTCCTGAGAATACCCATTTCGGACACGCAAAGGAGTAGCGGCTCTACTCCGAGTTCCTCATGGATAGCCGAGCTACCCACCCTTTCTAGCCACCCTCCTGAGAAAACCCATTGTAAAAAAACCCGCTTGTACCCGTGATCTTGATCTTTCGGTCATGACCATAGGTGAGGGTAGGAATGAAAAATTTTCCTAAGTAGATCGAGAGCGGTGCAGTAAAGTGATTGCCATATCGCTCCCACTGCTCTGGCCAATCTCCCGCTCCAATGTCCCCCCACTCGCAAACAAGACCCCGAAGTACTTGAACTCCTTCACTTGGGGTAAGGAATCCACATTGTTGTACTTTAATCTGAGGTTCGACAACTGGCTGAACCCTCCTCTCTAGCATCTTGGAGGCTGGGTAGTGTGACCTGTAGCTGTCACTATACAGTATGTTTATTTTTTCTCAAATAATACATTTTTCAGAAATGTAAAAACGTGCCTCCATGGCAACCATTTCACCATAACCAAATTATGCAATTAACATAATATCTTCTGTACCAAACAGTTTTTGCGAAGTGATAAACACATTCATATTTGATCTATATCACCTGGACTATTGGGAAGGCCATGTTGACAAACCTGTAGGTGTGTGTGTGTGTGTGTGCATACATGTGATTGAGAGGTAAAGTAGATTTGCCAGACCAATCTGGTAAAAATAGCCCCTGATTGTTGAAGCTCTTCTGTTTAAAAAATGTAAATGGATTTATACAGAGGCAGGGGCTATCGACCAGAGTAGATTTTCTAGCAGAGCACTGCTCACTGATAGCTGACAAATGTCTATGGCATTTCAAACAAATTACACTCAATTTATAGCTCATGAATCCTACCTACAGCTCTTTTAGTAGACGTATGGGCTAGAACGAAAGGAGATGATAAGTGCTGCTGTTATTTTCATCTAGAGCACTTCCAAAGCTACCAAACGTTGGCCATATGCTAGCCATCATTGGCAGCAAACAAACATTACATGCATTACATTTTGTTCAGTGTTTCTCCAAATTGATGGCATACATTTATTGACCTCATGATATAGGCCAAGCTCACCAACAACAGCGGAAGAACAGTTTAATTCATGCATCGAAAGCTAAATCAAATATAAGGCCCTGAGAAGTTGGGACACATTTTCATTTATTTTACACTTAAAAAATTCACATTGCATGTACATTTGTAAGAACAGTGTTCCACAGACACACTGACTGACATTAGTGAGAGCCAACAAAAATAAGCGGCTAATCAAATATCTGGAGGGGAAGAAAAGGGCGGGATCTATACCTGCTAACATGAAGTTCAGCAATTAAATATAATACAGTGTATAAGCAGGAACAACTATAAGCACTGCTAACTTTACATTCATAATCCTAATAATCATCTTATTTTGATTTGACCACATCTACTGAGTCAGTATTGTTGTTATGCAAAGGCACTATTAATTGTCCTTCAACACCAATTATCTGTCTCAACACACACACACACACACACAAAGAAACACAGATGCGCGCGCACACAGCCGAAAAAGTAGATTAATCAATAACAAAATGAATCTAGAATTAACCGGATCCTATTAACAAGATTTGGGTAATGTACAATTAAGAGAATACCATTATCAATTCCCCCATTCCACCTACTCTGCTATTAGTCTTATCCACGGCAGAAGATGTCGCCGTCTTTGCTAGCAAGCCCTTATATTTGCTGTTATTGCACTCAAGAGGGGAAAAGAGTATATAGTGCCGTCATTAATTTGCCATCTCCTGGAAAGGGCATCAGTGATCTGTGAAATCACTTTGTTCGTTTGAGATGGTTGCACTTTCTGTTCATTTATGTCTGATAATGACTTAGATTATGTGACTCTCCCTGTCTCTTCTCCTGGCATCTGCAGCGTATCTGACTGGAGCATTCCAATGCACCCATTGTCTGTCTAATAACAAACCTCACACACAAAACCTCTAAAAGGCAGACTTAAGTAATCAAAATAACGTATTACAGAATGGGAGCGGAGACACTCCCTCTGTTGAGCGAGCCACAGTTTTGTTTTGCTGTGATCCATGAAATAATCTGTCAACGGGATGAGAAACATGAAGCGCTCCCATAGATTCGTTTTTTTATTGTCAGTGTTCAGTTCTGCGCATGTGGTTTTATTGCACTATGTGAAGGATCCTGTGCCGAGACACTGGTCATTGTTTGGCAGCTTCTGTTTTGCGTGGGAAGCACTACATTTCTCTAATTGCTCCTATAGTTACTGCAGGATTTGATTATACATAATAAATAAATAAAACTCTCTCACAGATATTAACAAGCAGCATCTGCATGCATCACGGAGCATTGCTATCCTACAATACAAGCATATGAATCCAACTGCAACGAATGATGCCAAAAATAGTCAACAAGTGGATTCCCAGCAGTCAAAAACATTTGTGAATGCAGAAAGAGATACGATAAAGAATAAGTCTGGTTTTCCATGAACTGCAGGCATCAGTTTAAGACAATTGTGATTAGTGATTCACCCTGCATATGTCGAGCAGTGGGCGTGGTTGCGATTCCTAGGGTCTGCTGTCTGCAAAAAAATATCTTGGCAGGATCGATGATGATGGAATTGTGCCATTGTGATGGAACAGTGCCTGTGGTGGCATTGACGTATTTTCCAACAGCTGCATATACATATTTCATTTGAAAAGATTGTGGACATTGATGGGCAGGGTTGCGGAAGCAGGGGAGGTGCGAATAGCATGCGGAGAAAAACGGAGAATATCACAGCTATAACAAAACAACTGGAGCTTTATGAACAAACCACAGTCAAATTAGGTGGTCCTAAAGAATCCAGAATTGGTGGAAACCACAAACCAAAATATACATTGAAATTCTACACTTGGCTGATTTTCAGCTCAAACCAAAAGAATTTGTCTTCCTTTTTTAATGTGTTCATGTTGGCTGAAGCCGAGAGGAACCCAATTAACCCGAGTTAGAGACAGAGCAATACTTTCAGCAGTAGCTGTCCACAACACTTGGGAGATCACTCCCTGCTATTAAAGTGAATACACTACGATGCTCCACACTTTTCTAATTGAAACCTTTGGGACTGACTTTTGTAGCTTTAGAATAAGCATATAAATGTTAGGAAAAAGGCAGGGAGCTCAATGGATCAGGGTGACTAGGTTGTCGAAAACAATGTACGTACTTAAAAAATATGGCCAGGCCTCTCTGCCATATTTGACAGACACATTTAAAAAAAGATTTTGCTTTTCAAATAAGTGCAGCTTAACCATACAGCCACAGCAAGGTTTTCAAATCATGCAATAACCATACATTCAATTACAACTTAGAATATATCCAACATTTGTTATCTCAGCTTTCTTATTCCTGACACATTCTCTGCTCACATTACATTAAGCATATCTTCCCTCACACGCGTACACACACACACACACACACAAACGCACGCACACGCATGCAAACGCACGCACACGTACATGTGATTGCGCGCGCACACACACACACACACACACCATAATTCACCAAGGGATTAAGCAAAAGAACATTTGTCAAATTAAGTGAAACCTGTAGTATTGATTTCTTCTAAGCAAGGTAAATGAAAGGGAATTAATTAAAGAGGATTATTGTAGAAATGAGCTCCAGCCACATTTCCCTGGGAGCTGTTAATGACCCACGGGGCAGATGAAAGGACACATGCTTTGATATCATAGCATGACAATGAAGAGCGTCGAGTAGGCACCTAAACAGGGACTAATACTGTGAGAAATCATACAGTATGTCACAAAATGAATCACAGCATGTTGTGGCTTAACTGAATCATTGCACTTTTTTCTCTTCTTTAGGAATTCAGCAAAAACATGCCAACTGGAATAGAACTCTTCGTGGTAATCCTAAAATTAAAACACATTAAAACATAAGATGCAATATACAAACCATATAGGCTTACACACATGTTGTTTTATTGTAACTTTGAATTCCACAACGGTCTGCAAACTAAATGTTATGTGTATGCACAGTTTATACAGATTGCTCAGTAGCCAGCCAGTATATTACGCTGTTTCCAACATAAGCATAGACTTGTGGAGATCGAGCTTGGCACTCAGGTGAGGCTCAGTAGCCATTACGCCCACCAACACAACAAAAAGCATTCCTTCATCAGTGACAGCAGATGTTGCTGACAGCAATCAAGGAGCCAGTTGGTGCAGGGTTTGACACATAGATGAGTACATAGTCAGTACAGCACGTGTATGCTTTTAATATACACTGGGGAGGGGGACAGCTGAAAGATACTTGCTTTAATTTGGCTTCAGCAGCTTTTTGACGCTAGATTTGGCTCCAGATGGTGGAATGTTAGATACATTTGTCCTGCGTCATGCTGTCAGACTGATGGAATAAGCTGCAGATGTCATTGTGTTCCTATTTAATAATATTGAGGGACATTATGAACCATATTAATACTAATTTCTTTGCCTGAAGTCATCAACCCACCAGATAACAGTGACTGTCAACAGTTGTATGTGAAATATTCAGTGAACACCAAATTACAGACATAAGGGAAGAAGGGGAGGAGGGAAAGCCGACCAGGACTATGTAGAGATTAACTGTCTCGCTTGCTACTGAGGCAGAGAGTTCTTGGGTGTTCCCCTACTTTCAATTTGCCAGCTGAAATGCAAGACGTTCCTTCTGCGCTTGTTGCATTTCCATAAATTTGCAATTCATTTGCGCATGCCGATTTTGACGGAAGCACCAGGGCAGTGGCACTTTAAGTGGTCATTATTTATTTTGGTCTCATTCATGTTATTAAAAGGCTATGCCTCAGAGCAATTAAGCTGTGTCAGCTCTCACTCATGCCGGTAGCATGGGTTCCTATTGATTTATCCTTAAAGGGACAATTTGACAATTTGTCCAACTGTGTATATAATAGCAGCCTCGCCCTGCCCGACTACATTGCTCTCAGCTCAATTTCTTTTGGATGAGATTACAGTCTGGAAACCCTGTTCGCATTAGCGTTCACACAGCCGCCATGCTGGCAGACCAATCAGGGTGGGTAAGTGTTGAAGTCAAGCGTGTTTGGAAATGGTGGCAGAGCCAAATGAGACGATCAAAACAGTTGTAGCAATGCCGATTGGTTCAGCGCTGTCCAATAGTTTCAAAATTAACCAGAGGTCTACGCCCAGTAGGAGGTAACAACTGTGAACACTTCCCAATTCAGCGTTGACAGACATTATTCACAAAGGGAATTTGAAGTCTGGTTATACCAGGCTATAAGAGCACCACCGAAAACATCAAGTTGCTCAAACTGCTGGAACTGCTTTGTCTGAAAAAAGTGTGGGAAGACTTGAAAGAATCTTAGAGAGGGTTGAGATTTCAGGTGTGGAAGGGGCTGCTACCGTCATCAAAAACAGCATTGCTTCTCTAATTGCCACCAAATAATATCAGATTGCCCCTTAAGGAGAGAAGCAAAACATGATTATGTAGCCTCCTGTGATACTCCCTTTCCCTTCAGATCTATTGCTACTGTCAGCCGTGCTCAACAGGCCAGTATAAATCGACCCAACTCCTTGTCAATATTCGGTTTTAAACACTTAAATGCAATGGCAGTATCAAGCCATGTCCTGGCTACAAAATGGGGATGCACTTGTAAAATGTAATCATAAAATCAAAAATAATTTGTATTGACCAAATTGTAATTGTAATAGATTCATTAAATATTGAACAAATGTTATTAAATACAATAAATGTTATTAAAATGTTTTTCAGCCCTGAAATAATCACACACAAAAACAACATATTGTGGCCCTCCATGGGATCCCAGACCCCTGGCTGAGAACTGATCTACAATAGACACGTTACTTTCAAATATACCATGCACTCATGTTTTTTTTTACATGTTTTACATGTAAACATGTAAACTATTTAGACATTAAAATCCACGTCAAACTTACTGTATGTAATTGCATTAGTGTATTTTCATTGTGTTGTGCATGAATAATATTCTTAATACGCTAATTCTGTTACACTTTAATTAGCTATGCAGGGATGCTCAATGAGAGAATCACTTTCCAGCATATTTTGGTTCAGAGAACATGACAGATATGTTGGAAATGCATTCCAAAACACACACACCAGTGTGTATGTGTGTGCGTGTGTGTACACTCAGACTTTATATATTATTGTTTCATGTTCTCTGAACTTCAAGTGCATGGATTCCCATTTTCTCAATATGTTCATTGTTCCTTGGTTAGCAAAGTTGGACCACAACAGCCACCTCAAAAATACTAAATGGCCAGAGTCATTTAAAGTTTTCTAAAGAACATTTATAATGCTTTTATCCAATTATTGTCGTGAGAGCAAGATTTAAATTGAATCTTTGTGTGCAGTCTTCCTTAACAACTCTGACTCAAAAACCTTTGAGGCAGTTGCTTAAAAGCAGATTTAGGCTAGGGGTGTACCGCCCCTAGCCTAGGTTACCTAAATCGAAGAACAAGCTATTGCTCTACCCATGACCCATACTCACACACAAAACTAATTAAAATGTCTATTGCCAGAGGGAAGGCCTCAACATATTTGTCGTGTCGGTTGCATAGGTCGGGTGGCGCGCGGCCCTTCGCCTAGGACACGCCCGCTTAGAGCACTACATACTTCACGCGACCTGGAATTTGTGTCGTAGCGATATTCTTCAAAACGAAATGTGGCACTGTATACAAAAATTTGTAGGAAGTTTAGGAAGTTATGCAAACTCTCGTCTTTTCAATTGTTTTGAGAAGGTGTAGTCTACAACTCTACTACAGTTTATTACTTCTCAAGGAACTGGATGTTTGGTGTTGCTTTTACGGAGAAGGAGTCAGAACGTATAGAGCCTATATTCTGACGGTTCCCCAGCACGCTGAAGAAAAGCGTAGTTTGGAGTGTAACCTACATAGATAGCCTATCTAAATGATCGTTTTTGCTGCTGTTCACCGTTTGTAAATAAAAAGTTAGTCTAGTAAATAACAACCATTTCTCTAGTCTTTATAGTCGAATCAGACTGGATATTATAGTTGGACAATTAGACTATTATAGTAGTCGACTCTAGTCTACTCTCACGTAATTAGCCAGAGACGTGACATGACATATCAATTTTAGAACGGCGGGTTTCCAATCATCTACATTTTCTGCTTTGCTTCCACAATTACGCCAAGAATGCCAAAGGCAATGCATATGCTTAGTCTTAAAATCAAATCTACCAGCCTCAGAAAGTGCACAGATGTTAAGTGACATTTGAACGGGAGGTTTCCGACCGGAAATAGGCTATTTTGTGTTTGATTTCTGATGTATTTAGCTGTTAAGCATGGCAACTAGGCAATGTCTTCTGAAAATATTCACTACTGTGGTTTGCAATCGTTGCTCCGTCCCGATCGCTCCCGATCTAATCTTTCTAGCTGTTCTGCAGGTTCTTTGCTTTAGGTAGTTGTATGTGGCTAGGGGCGGTAGTAGCTCCAACCACACCCCTATAACCAATCCGGCTGTAACCTGAGGTACGCCCGCCTACCTTCTTAACATTTACGGCCACGGAAATACGGAAATAAATAAAACAAGAAAATGTGGAAATATGGAAATAAATAAATATATAAAAGTAGAAATACAGAATAATAAAATACAGAAATAGTTATAATAATAATAATAATTTAATTAATACTTTTCTTTATACTTGTATATATGTATTTTATAAATATATATATATATATATATATATATATAGTTATTTTTATTTATTGTTATTTTGTATTATGGCAGTCCTGGTCCTCCATACGCACATGTTTGCAGTCAGCTTTGTGGTGACATAGTGACAGAAAAGACATCTCAGTCAGAATGTAGTGATACAGGATGAATGTAGCTTCCTTACCTCAGTATAGGGTGTAGTTATTCCTTACTTTGCGTTACTGCATCATAAAGTAAACTTTTTAAAAAACAATCTCCACTGAGAAAATCTCAGAGAAACCTCTCTGGGAACCATCACCTTATTTTAGTGGAGAGGTTTGTGTGTCCCTATGATCCTGAGACCTATGTTGTCTGGAGCCTTGTGCTCCTGGTAGGGTCTCCCAAGGCAAAGTGGTCTCAGGGGAGTGGCCAGACAAAGAATGGGTCACATGCGCTACCATTTAGATCTGGTGGGGCTTACCTCTACACACAGTCTTGATTCTGAAACTATACTCCTAGATAGGGGATGGACTTTATTCTACTCTGGAGTTGCCCAGGGTGTGAGGTGCCTGGCGGGTGTGGCGATACTCACAAGTCCCCAGTTGAGCGCCGCTTCTTTGTTGAGTTTACCCCAGTAGACGAGAGGGTCACCTCCCTGCGCTTATGAGTTGTGGGAGGGAAAACTGACTGTTGTCTGTGCATTTGCACCGAACAGCAGTTTGAAGTATTCTGCCTTCCTGGAGACCCTGAATGGAGTCCTGTATGGGGATTCCATAGTTCTACTGGGAAACGTCAACGCGCACATGGGCAATGATGGAGATACCTGGAGAAGAGTGATTGGCAGAAACTGCCTCTCTGATCTAAACCCGAGCGGGATTTTTTGTTAGACTTCTGCTAGTCATGGACTGTCTATTAGAAACACAAGGTTGGAACATAGAATGCTCTTAAGTGTACGTGGTACCAGAGCACCCTAGGCCGAAGGTCGATGATTGATTTTGTGATTGTATCATCTGATCTGAGGCCACATGTTTTGGACACTTGGGTGAAGAAATGGGCAGAGCTGTCAACTGATCAACATCTGGTGGTGATTTGGTCAAGGGGTGGGAGAAGACCCTGGACAGACATGGTATGCCCAAACGGGTAGTGCGGGTGAACTGGGAACGTCTGGAGGAAGCCCCTGCCCATGAGATCTTCTAATCACACTTCCTCCGGAGCTTCTCTTGCATCCCTGTGAAGGTTGGGGACATTGAACCTGAGTGGGCAATATTCAAAGCTTTCATTACTGAAGCTGCAATGGAGAGCTGTGGTTTCAAGGTCTTAGGTGCCTCAAGGGATGGTAACACTTGAACATCATGGTGGACACCAGTGGTCAGGGTTTTTTTTATCCCAGAGGGCTCCAGAGGCGGTTGCAAGGTACTAACGGGCATTACGGGCTGCAGCCTCTGCTGTGAAAGAGGCAAAACAGCGGGTGTGGGAGAATACATAGAGAAGGACTTTTGATCGGCACCAGGTTGTTTCTGGAAAACCATCTGCCACCTCAGGAGGGGAAAACGGGGAACCATCCAAGCTGTGTACAGGGACGCTGTTGACCTCAACTGAGGATGTAATTGGACGGCGGAAGGAACACTTTAAGGATCTCTTAAATCCAACTAACATGCTCTCTATGGTAGAGGCAGTGCTGGAGACTGATGGGGGATTGTCGTCAATTACCATGGTGGAAGTCACTGAGGTAGTCAAACTATACTACCCAGTGGCAAAGCCACGGATTGATGAGATCCATCCAGAAATGCTGACCGCTCTGGGTGTGGATGAGATGTCTTGGATGACACACCTCTTTAACATTGCTTGGAAATCTGGAACAGTGCCAAAGGAGTGGCAGACCGGGTTGGTGGTTCCCCTTTTCAAAAAGGGGGACCAGAGAGTTACAGTATAATTAGAAGAGTATCACATTCTCAGCCTCCCTGGTAAAGTCTACTCTAAGGTGATGGACAGGAGGGTTCGGCCAATAGTCGAACCTCTAAATCTTCGCATTGGCCTGGGAACGCTTTGGGATCCCCCAGTCTGAGCTGGATAATGTTGCTCGGGAAAGGGCCATTTGTTGTTCCCTGCTGGAGCTGCTGCCCACGCGACCAGACTATGGATAAGCGAATGAGGATCCACAAATCATAAAAAAAAAAACAGTTTCAGAACAGGGACAATTACTTGTGGTATGCACAACAAACAATGCACCAACAAATTTACAGTTAATTTAAAAACTATTTCAAATCAAGTTCCCAGACTATAAGGTCAAAACTTGTGAGTGGTTGAAACCTGACTATTCTATTGACTGTTCTCAAGACAACATCGGCCAACTAACTAATCCATCCATCCGCAAAGCATCTCTTCTCACAGTGAGCCACAGATATTGAATTTATCTATTGTCGTGATTACGCCATATTGTAGGAGTAATTAATGCAGGAATTAGAATTGTAATTTTGTGTTGTTCCTCCATTACTCCATGAAATGATTGTCTATGTTTATTTTAAAGTCTTCAGTGTCAATTTATGTTATATTTTATTTTGGTTATTTACTGTAGATCAGATAATTAGATTGCTTGTTTATATCATGGCATGATTATAACAGCTTACTGTTACTCAGCAGTTGTCTAAGCATATGCATTATTTATTCAGACTTGAGATTTTAAAAGGATTTTATGATTTATTAAACAAAACCAAAAAATAAAATTTGTATTGCTCATTAGATGTAGACAACTGTATGCCAGGGAATGATTAATTATGCCAGACTGCAAGACTTCTGTTTGTGTCAAGTTGATGTATATTCCGTTTTTTTACGCTAATGAACAGAAGAATTGCAAACACTACGTTCACATGAACATCAGTGATTAACACCATCTCAAGGCTTGGTGAAGTTTCTGTATTCTGGACAAATGATATATTTTCTCAGAAGTCTGTGCAACCTCATGGAAGATGCATTGTTTTCTTTGCAACCTAGCACTGAAACCACTATACTCTCTTGATTATGAACATTTAACAGCTGTTTCTCATTTGCAGAGTAAGGTATTCTTAACAACGCCTATACAGTATGTTTAATTATCATTCCGTCCATAAAGTTTTGAACTGTGTGCAGTTTATTATTACTGCACATTTGAGTCTAGCTAAAAGCTACTGCAAGTTAAATGTAAGCTAATACACTTTATGTCAGATTCAACAAATATCCAATATCTTCTCGCATTTCGCCAGCTTACCATTCTTTTTGTGTGTTGAAACAATATTTTGAAACCTCTACACAGCCCTGGCTCTGTATTATAGTAACATAAACAAAATGGCAAACACTGCTCATATCAACAAAACCGTAGCACTACACTTTTCTTCATAATGCATTTCTATGTGTAATGCGGCCCCGCGGCACCGTGAACCGATACTGTTTTGATTTGAGCTCAAAGTTAGCAAGAATGACTGACAATACATTTAATTACAGGGTAAATCGTATGATTTAAGAGCCATACATTTGATGTAATTTATATAAAGAAATGCCATAGACATCTGCCAGATCTCAGTGAGTGAAATGCTCTAGGAGAATACCTTCTTTGGTTGATAGTCCCTGCCTTTCATTTTTGATGGCGTCGCAATATTTGATCAATCATGAAACATTTTCCCTGATTGGCTCAGAAAATGTACCTATCTTGCCAATCACATGAATGTACACATTCAGCAATGCATGTCAATGGGCTTCACAATGGCAGACAAAAGGCTATAGGGAGCAGGGAGGGAGAGTGTTAGCTAGCTCTTCATCCATCCATCAAAGTTAGCTCTTGAAACTCTCAAATCCTACCTACAGAAGCTTTAAGTGGTTTCTATTAAAAGTGTGATCTTCATTTTATTCACAATACTGTATGTGCCAGTGCAACCAGTGCTACAATACATCAACATCAACAACCACATCAAGTCGTATCCTCTATATGAAATAGATGATCCATAAACAGCCAGTGAATATAAATACTAAAGACACGGGCCTAATTGAAGTTTAGCTTATTTGGCAATTCTCTGTTATTAGAGGCCTCTGGTGTGATATAGCAGATGGTTCGAAGGACCTAGAGAGTAACACTCTGACGGTTGCCATTTTTACTTACATTTTAATTAAAATTCTCTGTAACAAAATAATAAGATTGAGTAACATCTTCTCTCGAAGCTGAAATAGAAACATCATAAGCTAAACACCACATTTCTCACAAAATACTATTGGCAGGCAGATGTCCACTGGCACTGACAACGTATTTGGTAAATGTTTTAAAGTCATAAGATTTAATGGCTAGTGGTGTCTCTTGATTTATGTGGCCTTTTGGAAGGTCACAGAGAGCGCATGCATGACAGATATCACATTGCATACAGTAACTAAGGCCAGAAAGTGAACAAACAGAGGCCAAGAGAGCACTGCATGAGGGCACGCACTGATTCTGTCAGACTCGTGTTAAGGGTCTGAAAGGATAGCAACACCAGCTTTATGCAGATCCACGGATGAGATGAAAGCATATACCAAGCCGCAACTTTGACCCTAGTCTGCAGCTAGAAATAATTAGCTGTTCATAGAGCTGCACTTTGGCATGATGGGATATGGGACTCTATGAAAAATGTGTCTATGCTGTCTATATCTGTCAAAGGGGTGTCTAAATTGGGATTTTTGAGGAATAGGTGAACATGTGCAAATGTATCATTCCTTTTATGAGACATGTATCTAAATAATATAGAATAATAAAACTACAAAATAATAATCCCAGATTTAAACAAATAAATACATTAAAACCTGAGATAATAAACTGCACTCTGTAAACTGTAAAACTCTGTAAATCAAATACTGTAAATAGTATTTGATTGTGTGTTTCACATTGACAATGTGTCTTGCAAGATGTTAAATATTTAGCATATACTTAAATGAAAGAATATATATGATGTATATACTATTATTTATTATGCAGTACAAGTATATACTGTATGGTATACTGTAGTATGGTCAACATATCATCAATTTTCTCATTTACTGGGATGTATTTGATGAAAGCACATTTCTAATTTGAAAGCAGACATGCATTTTTACCCATTTAAGGAAATGTGGGAGGTGCGTGCACGAGAGCATCATTTTACAGGGCCCCAGGCGTCGTTTTCTCCCCTCTTCCAGCGAGATGCCTCTTCTGCAACTGTGACTGCTTGCTGTTTCATTATGACGAGGCTATGGGCTAAACGTAGCCAAGCATATCAAATATCCTGGAAGCATGCACTAAATAAATCATTTCATTCATTCCATTAGTGGTGGATGTGCTCCCCTGTAAACCATCTTGTGACCATACTGGCAAACAAAAAGATGTCCCGCTTCTCGCCACAGCTGCTCTGCCATTGCCGCTGCTGAGAACAAGCACAAACATTTAGCCTCGTCTCCTCAAGCTGTTCCATCATGATGTGGTGGCATCTCTGCCTCTCCATGCTATTAGATCAGTATAGACCTTGTTTGGGCCCCTAATTTGTCACGCTCCCCGACTTTGTAGGTGCCAATTCTTGTCACAGTTAACAATACAAGATTTGAGTCCAAGGCTGTGCATTTGATCAGCGTTTTAAAGTGATGCAATTGTCTTTTGTTTCACACTAGTGTATTTAGTGCCATTTTCAGGAATAAAACAATTGCCTACATGTTTACATGCGGGAGCTTAGGTCCTAAATATATGCTATACATATTATAAGCCCACAGAACCACAAATATTCATACTATTATCAGCGTGTGTGTGGCTTTAAGAGGAGTGGTACTGCTCTGTTTTTGTAATGTTGGTCCACAAGCAGAATTACGGAACACACATTGAGTTAGTACCCCTTTAAGTGTGTTGAATGCATGGTCAACAACATTGTTGGCGGAAGGCTAATGAGGGCATGGACCTAAAAGAAACCCTGAGGCTATAGTGGTGATGAGGTTATATAGGACATGGTTGAGTTGTAGGTTCCTATGCACGGGTTCAAGACCCAACAATAGGCATTGCAAAGGTTCCTGGCATGGGATTAGATAAACTTACTGCATGCCCAGGAAAGGGAACGTGTTCGCAATATGGTCCAGAACATCTGGTGGCCACCAGGTTACAACCCTCCAGCTATGAATGTACCTAGCAAGAAGTGGTCCAGCAACAGGTGTTCCCACTGATTGTGTCTGGGCAGGAGCTAACGGCTGGCAGCAGATGGTAAGACCGTAAGATTGTGGCAGGCCCAAACCGCAGTGGCATCCTGCCGGAATGTTCTTCTTCTGGACAGGGGGCGAACCCTGGTGAAAGGTACAGTAGGTGGGAGTTCTCTCTCCACCTTTGTATGGCTTGTGTCTGTTGTTATATGTTGTATTTTTAGTAGGCTGTAAAGTAGCACACTCAAGGCATTTTTCCAGGTATCGGCTGTCCCACCTTAGGTAGCACTGGTGTCATTCTTAGAGTTGTTGCTTCTTTAACAACAAGACACAAGACACATAATATATAGTGTATGAAAAGTAATGTAAATATGTATTTGTCAAACGAAATCAACATTATTTCAAAAGTGAACATAGTCTGCATCATAAACATGTCAACTGATAATATACATTAGGAGACATTTCACTTACACCATAAATTAAGGGCAGGGTTAGTCATTCTTGAGAACACTTGCTAACTTTGAGCTCAAATCAAGCTATATCCCTCTGCAGCATCGATCCACACATAAAAACGCATTGTGAAGCAAGCTTTCTTGATGTGAGCAGATTTCACAACTTTGTTTATGTTGCGATGCTATGCGCCAGCGTTATGTAGAAATATACGATTATTTTTTATCACACACAGAGAATGGTAAGATAGCGAAATGCGAGGAGATATTTGGTAAAATTTGTATTGTATTAGCTTACAATTAGCTTACAATAGCTGACTTTACTTTTGATTTTACACAATATACAGCTGGAATATCAATCACGTGTGTATGTGCATGCATGCGTGCACATGTACATGCATGTGTTGTTAGTTCTATAATTTATATCAAGTCTTTCTGATACTGTTATTAAATGCAAATAGTGTAAAAAATTATCAGAAAACTGCACAAAAGACAATAACATTTATTTTGTAATTTTTTATGAGAATGAAAAATGCCAGTTAGAGGGTTAAAGTACATTTGTCTGAATCGTTTTATTATTTTATTTCTATAAATTACATGACATTATTTACCATGTACTATGTAGTTTGTAATATCTTGTCTCTTATTCTTTTTTATATTATAGTTTTATTGCTGATTTAATTACATTTTTACTTTGTTTCTTTATTAATTTCTTCAATTTTAGAGCACTTTAAACTGCAACCTATGTATGAAAAGTGCTATATAATGGAAGTTTATTCTTATTAAATATTAAATACACAATATGATTTGAGTCTGTTTTATTCATTTATTTGAGTCTATACCACACATCTATTAGAATCAATGCATTGCTTTGTTGTCAACATGTAAACAAACTACAGACAAACAAACAACACCTATACCTCACCATTGCTAAACATTTTAGTCAATCATGTAAACTAAAGCGTTCTGCGGGCGACTGGGTAAAATCATCTGGTGATTTACTTGTTTATGGTCTGTAATGTGTCACCAATGGAATTACACAGAGCAAATCTGTGTGGCGTATATGTGCTGTGTGATTGAGTCATTGCCAGAACATGATGATGTGGTCATGTATATTTTCATACTATATCTAAATAATATCCTTCTTTTATGCAGGGTTTGAATGGGATAGAGCTAGCACAGGTATTTGTATACTCTCTGTCAGGGCCCGGGGATTGGTGAGAAAGCACTGTGTTGCCATGGTTTCCAGCTCAGCTCTGCCTGCTTACGTCAATAAGGTTAGCTCTTCACAATTGGCCTTCAGTATCACTATAATCTTTTGTAAGAGAGCTGAAGATAAAAGAAAGTATTCCTATATAAAACAGAAACAATGTGAGATGATGCATGTTCCTGCTAAGCAATGAAAAAATGATGTGTTCATTGCATTGTATGTTGCAACCATCATATAGGAAATAACCTACCAGTCAGGATTTAGCTTTGCTGCATCTTTGGCTGGATACAATGAACACCTTGGGAGAAAGGAAAACATGTGAAGATGTGAGATTTCCACATGCATCAACCTGTGAATCCACCTTCTCCTTCTGTCAGTTACAATGACGGGAAGTAACAATGATGGAACTCCATTGTGAAAACAGCAGCAAAAAGTGTGTGCAACTGATACACATTCAAACATGATGCATTAATGAGAAAATCTGCAGATTTTTAAATGAAGGTCATTGACAGATTACCCCTACATTTATTGTACAACAATGAAAACATTGGCTAAGTTATACTGTATCTCTTCTGGTATGGCGTTTTGTGGAATTAACTGGAGTAGAAACTACATGTCCCATGAGTCCCATTGTGGTGTAGCTAAGAGCTACCTCTCTTGTGATGTGTGTTTGTGTTGAAAATACTATTTGAGTGAAGTAGCATGTAGAGCTATGTGCAAGATGTACAGTATAAAGGTAAGGTAAGATAACAATAGCTTGTCAGGGTCTAAGCTCACTTCACGTATCTCTCTACACACTACATATCAAGGTGCACCTTTAAATTCATTAATATAATAAATAAGTATAAATAAATACATTAATTGGGGAAATAAATTAGTGTACAGTAACATACAGTACTGTAAAGATAATGGCACAAAAGGATAAACTGGCTCCATAGTCCTTTCATCCATTGCTGGCCTGGTGAACTTTAAATTGAAAGAGGAAGCTATAGAAAAGAGTATATTTTTCAGGGGAAACGGTAGCTAAACCCAGCTGTCCAATTTGCAGACACTCTTACTTCTCCACTGAGCTGAGAACATTTCTACCAAATTCTACAGGGAGCATCAAGGGAATCATCTCAGGTCAAGATGCTTCTTTTCCCTGAGAGTGGAGAAATCATAGAATGGAAAAGTAAAGTGCTAGCAGGGAATCAAGTAACAATAATAGTCACAATAACTCCCATAGTATCTCCTCTATTGAATTAAATACAGCAATCAATGAATATTTGATGAAAAACATAATTGTGTGGATTTACATTTAAGTACGTAAAATGTGTTTAGGCAATGCAGTCGATGTTAAATGATATCAAAGCTCATTAATAATTGTTCTCATTGTGCTCAATTTCACCTTTTTTAACACAGAAAGGCAATTGATTATACGAATGTTTTAGTTAATTTTAAAACACTATTGCCTATATACAAAATAATTTGTGAAAATGTATCTTCCAATCTTGGTGGGTAACTCAAAGACTTTATATTAAGGAAAAATTACATAGTCTAAACACAAGCTTGAAAATAAATATGTTAATAGAATGACATAAAACCTGTACAATAAGGTACAATACATTCAAAGTGAACTTGACACAATAACATCACAAGATATTGTTACGTTGAAGCAATGATGAAATTTTAACTGTAATTTACATTACATACAGCCATTATCTTGATGTGACTATTCAATGAAATAGTATTTAAAATTATAAACCTTGCATATTGCTTTTCAATGTGCACATTTTATGTAATAACTAATAGCTAATATCATTGTGGAGCACAGGCTATTGTTTTTCTCTGCTCACAGCTCATACAGTTTATTCTAGATATACTTTTCCTGGCACAGAAAAAGCTAAAATCATTTCTCGGAATTGTCGTTCAAGCTGTCGTCATGAAAGCATTAACAAAGAGCAACACGACATTTGACTCACAAGGAAATAACTAACATGGCCTGACTATTTATTATAAGCCTTGCATGCATGGATTATATGCATTAAAAGCACAATTTAAAATTGCCATAGTTGAGACATCTGCATCTCTAAGAGCACATTCTAACACACTCAGGCAGCTATTAGAGTGATTAAAGTGCTATCTAAACCTGAATGTAAACACGAGATTATTAAGACACACTGTGTGAGGATGGTAGATGGGTGTTACAGCAGACAAACAAAAGCAAATTAAATGCAAAGTCAAAAGGTCTGATTGAAGAAAGAAAGCTGCATACTGGTTCCATCATGGATACACTGTCCCCAGTGTTACCAGTGTCTCTGACAACATCTCAGAGATAACTGCAGTAATGTAAGCACGGCCGTAGGTGCAACGTCTCTCTGGTGTCTACTGTCTTGATGACTTCATTTTGCACAGAACTAGTTGCGACCTGAAAGGGGTTCAAATGTTAATGTTCACTTAAGATGTCTTCATGAACCCAGGCAGAGGGCTAAAATTACGTGTCACACACACAAGACCAGTAATTTCTCAACTGGGGAAAATACATACAGTATTTGAGTATAATTTCAGCGATTGGTTCATAGAGTGCCTGGCACTGAAATACAAATTAATGGGCATGTTCCAAGACTACATTTGAAAATGAGAACTGAAAATGGTTTGCCAGGATTAGCAAATAATCAATACAAACCAAAGGTTAAGAAAATGTAAATGAAATTACTTATGAGAGTATATATTTAGATGTACATGTACTGTATGTTTCCCTGTCAGCACAGATTTGATAACATGTTGTACTCCCCTAACTATGCCAGTTGATTTTAAATTCAAATTCAAGACTGAAAAGTGGCCCCAGAATTTAAACACAGCAGTGACCCTGAATTAATTGCTGAATTTACAGTGATGGAGAAGATTGCCATTGCTCTATTCTAAGCAGTGGTGCTGTTAAGAGCCAATGAAATGATTATGCCTATTAGCTCAAATAATTCAAGTAATACCCAGCTGATTGTGCCTATGTGCAGGTTCCATAGACGCTGGACTGGAGTGTCAGAAACAGCCTGCAGACTATCAGTTGATATTAGTATTTCTCAAATTCTTTCATGTATAAATCACTTGTTCTGTTGCTTTTATTCATCAAGTATAAAAGACACTAACCAGACTCATATTTTATTACCCAATTTGGTTAAACAACACAAATATTATGCTTATGAAGAGAAAATATGTCCAAACCAGTCCAAGGTCCATGCTAATGTGTAGAACTGCCAGCTTTTATTCAGATTGTTCTACTTCTAGATATGTGCTCCAAGCGTTTGCTATATTTTTATTGTTCCAACCGCTACAGGTCAGAGCAGAGTGTGAGGTCCTCAGGGAAGAACCTTTGGTCCATTCCAGAGTCTACGCTAAGCATCAAATGATCATTTCATTGCCAACACACATGCTGTTTCAAAGTTTAGATTTGCAACATGAAAAACTTTTTAACTGATTTTTATAGACCAGGCTTTTGAGTGGCCATTTGGGATGCATATAACAACTAGGTATTACCAGAGAATACACCAATGTTACTAAAAGTAGAATGTTGTTCTTCATCCAATGCCCCAGGTGTGCTACGGTACTATGTATGTGTTAACAGTTCAACTGCTAACAAGCATGTGGGCTTGGCCTTAACAATACTCTTCCTGTTCACTGTTCACACTGCTGTTCTAACAAGATAGACCTTTCAAACAATTATCATTTAGATTTTATGGTGCAGTAAATACTGCACCACCATTTATTTTAATTATTTATACCCACCAAATTGAAAAAGATGGTTTATAGTAACATATTCTTAGCAAAAAAAAGTTTCATAATACATTGTGAATAACATTGTCTCCCTACAATTAATAATATATACTGTAGGCTCTATACGGTAATACAGCCATGTTTTGTAGAGAATATGATTCTTTGCTGCAAATGTATTTGCAAGCATTTGATAAGGGTAACACTGTAAAAAAAAAGTATTTCTACAGTTTTTCCCAATGAATTCTTCTATTTTTTTCTGTATTTCAAAATGATAGGAAATTATACAAATTTACAAGAATATACTGTTTATTTAAATGTGTCATGTGATTTAAAGAAGGCATTATGTAAATTGACTACAATAAATACTGCTTTTAAATAACAATTTAACAGAACTATCTTAAAAAAAAATGTATGGCCCTTTTAAACTGTTGATTGAGCGACCAATCACGGGCCACAACAGGGTTTTGCATTATGTGCAAATTATTTACATCATGTCCAGCTCAAGAGTAGCAGGGATTCACAAGTCCCACATCCAATTATTTAAGACTATGGGCTTATGGAAGTAAGACTTCCTACCAAAACATTTTACATTTTGTCTTTTTTGGTGGTGTCATTTTCAGTCCGTGGTTCTGGCCCTGGGTGGAGCTTTACACAAATGGCTTTTGATGTGAAAAGCTGTCTAATTTAACGGGGGTTCTCTGTAGAACTCCTTGTCAAGTTTTATATGTGAATATTCTTACATTTATCTGTACTAAAACATAAACGTATTATTGAAAATCATGATCTGTTTTTAATCTGAATGTCAATACATTGAATTTTAGATATCTCCTTTGTTCTTAAGTGCCTGCCTGATGCTCTATCTGATGCTTGAAATTAGCTTGACTATACTTAAGTAAAAAGTGTATGGCTTCTTTTCTGCCTTTCTGCCTCTAGATCACACTTCAAATTTGCTGATTCAATCATAGTATTGGCTTGTCCTTTAATGGTATTGGATAGTCCTTCAATCGTATTGGCTTGTCTATCAATCATTTTTGCAAGACCTTCAACAGCACTGCCTATAATCCTTCAATAGTATTGGCTAGTCCTTCAATCAGTATTAGTCATATGTGCTCCAGAAATATATAATCCAATAGAACAAATACATATTGCTACTGCCTTTTGAATCTGCAGTCTAGAATTACACATCCTGGCCTGCCCCCCCTATTGACCAGTTGTCTTCTTGCACAAATTGATTGTGTGATGTGTCCTTCTACAACAGCCAAAGGACAAATTATAAACTTTATAGGGTTCAGAAAGGCTACAATAAAGCTCACATAAATTACCATAAAATACAAGTTCCATAAATTCACATTTTTACCAGAAGAGCAGCACCAAACATTTCCAGAAACCATTAAGAAAACCCTTACCAAGACTCCCTGAGTCAGTTACTGTTAAGACAATCTCAAACATTAGGGTAACACCATTATACACACAATCACATGCCAGTCAAGGGAACTGGTGTGTGATCGTGTGTAGAAACAATCTGACTCAGGGTTCACTGACAAGGTGTTGAATAATACTGTAACAATTACGGGTGAGAAACATGAAAGACACTTGGGTGTCAGCAGACAATCTAAAGTGACTTATGTTAATTTTAACATGATACGGCAAAAATTAGCAAAAGTAAGCCAGAAACAGGTCAGGTCAGGGGTGATGTGTAAAGTACCCTGAGTTTATCAAGTCATTGGAGTAGTCACAACTAAATTCTTACTATAATGGCAGTGACCAACACACACGGCTGAGAAATAAAGATTGTAATGTACATGCACTGGGTTTGTACATGCATTGCAGTGCACGGCAATGTATTGGGAACCTTAAACCCTCAGGATGCCACCCCGGTCACTATAGACCCAATTACTGCCAACGGCACTTCAACATACAATACTATGCGGGCATGCATATGTTGCAACATTATAATATTAATAATAATAATAAACCCCACATAAAATATGTTTTGCAATGATACTAAACACAATTATTTCACCTGCTATGGGCCCTAGATGATAATGTATATCTTCATAGTGGGAGTACAACCAATACAATGCACTCTTGCAGTTTTTTGGTAGACGTAGGCTACATATTCTGGCACGACATGTCACTGTAAGCTGCTAAGAACAATCTTAAACATGCCTAGAAGCTGCTGTGTGTCAGGATGCACTAACAAGGCAAGAAACCCAGAACTGTACCTTTGTTTATCTGTCAAAGCAAAATGATTAGACATGATTGATAGTAAATACTTGCAAGGACTAAGTCCACTGGAAGGAGACACAATCGACGTGTACAATATGCTAAATCATCTAGCTAGTAGCTAAAAACATTCAGCAACATGTCAGAAGATTGTTTTGGCACGCTATGTCATCCGGCAGCTTTAAGGCATATTAAATGTGATCTTGGTGGTTAATGTTCTTGCATATCTTAACAAGTCATTGGACTCCATCATACTTCTGTTGCAAAACCGTGCACAGATGCGTATGTACAGTACGTCAACACTGTT
This sequence comes from Forbesichthys papilliferus, assembly GCA_025399855.1. Taxonomy (NCBI): domain Eukaryota; kingdom Metazoa; phylum Chordata; class Actinopteri; order Percopsiformes; family Amblyopsidae; genus Forbesichthys; species Forbesichthys papilliferus. The sequence continues at coordinate 9,718 of JAODOY010025760.1, read as the reverse complement.
TGCAGTAAATGGGTCTAGAGCAGGACTGGGCAATCAGCAACCCTCCAGGACCAGGATTGCCCAGTCTTGGTCTAGAAACTCTATTGCCATAGGTTTCATTTGACTGTGTGCAATGCTAGAATGTCACGTTTGAGGGACAGCTAAGGGTCAGTACATTTAAAGGGAAGCAAGGGGTACCAAAACATTGTCAACAATACCCTGAGCAAACACTGACCGTGTAATTTAAGATTGAAGGTTTAGCAGGTGCAGTTTACGTTTAGCTATTAATCAGATAGATTTAACCATGTGCGTTGTTCAGTGTGTGCTTTAGTTACAACGAAAAGCACGATGACCAAGTTAAGTTGATGAAGGAAGAATTCTGCTGCCGTATCATGTCAAGTGATAACAATGAGTCACAGCCTCTTCTGATTACAGGAAGATGTCACATATTGAGGACAGCTGCGTGATACATTTATATAAGTATATTTAGGCTAGATAACATGAATCACGCCCAGTCTGTATGCATACAACATGTCTGGACTGGAGTGGGGGGGAAAGCATTAGTCCCATGAATGCATGGTGAAGCGTTAATGCCAGGGCCGTCTACAGAACTTAATTACCTGCAATTAGAACCAACTCACCACGGCTTTCAGAAGTTGGCTGTTGTGTTTGCCGTCTACTTAATATGTAGCTGCCACCTATGTCTGCCTGTAGACCTGTTATTAGGTCTGACAACTGACAAAGAAGCCACTTAGAAGTGGACTGAGTTAACAAATTAAATATACATCTGCGTCTGAGTTAAGCATCGCGTGGCAGAGCATGGAGACTTCACCATACACCATTACATGAAAACAGTTTTCCTCATGGTCACGGCATCCTAGCTCGCAATGAAACAAGGGCTTGACATGTGGATTACCTGCACCTTAACTGTGCTGCACAGTAAGTGATGAATTATTATTAAAGTAGGTATAATATTTTCCTGTAACATAGGATTCCATGTCAGATACAATATACTGTTTGTTTTGGGGTTGGCTATTTAGAGCATAAGTACAGGGGACTAGACTTAAGGCTGTTAGTGTAATTTAGTCAAAATATCGTTTTATACTGTATAAAGATTTTATAAAATTATTCTTATAGAATTCCTTTCTCATTATCCCTTTTTTATGTCGCTTGCAGGGGATGGGGAAATTAAAACACACATTGCTGGCTTTTTACAGCTTTCACAGATTTGCATAAAGAAGCCACCTGTGTCTTTCCCCTCTTTATTTTAGATCTCTTAATGTGTTAATGAGCTTTCACAGCCAAAGGCTTGTAACACATCTGCTGGGTGGGTTCACTAGTGCATTCTAGTTAACCATCAATGTTTACAGTAGCTAAAATACAAAATATTACAAAGTATTACCAATATTTTATATGCACACAAGTATATGTTGTGCAAATGAATGGTAGCTTGTTGACTCTGTTTCTTTTCATATACGTAGGTGGACAATTCCAGCTAGGAAGGTGTTAATAAGTTAAGTATCAAGACTTATTTCATAATGAGAACTTGAATGGTTTACGGCGTCTGCATTTTTTTCAAATTACCTGGATCACAATAACATGAATGTCCAAAGTCATACTACAGAAAAATACAGGACTCCCAACCACTATGTCATAACGAAAGTCGTCCTTGCGAAAGGGGGGACACTAACAGCTATAAAGCACAGGAATGATACGAAATATAAAACGTCCTGCCACCTTTCTCAAAAAGTAATGGAGCTATCAGCTGTAATGGCGTGGCCTATGCTGAGGCAGGCTCTGGGAAAATTCAATCTGAAGGCTGTAAAAGAGCATTGTCAACCCTTTTAACAGCTAACCCTAAAAGCAATGTCTGGTTACATGTTAGCAGTTAAGCAGCGGAAGTGCTGCCTCCATGCACTCCATCTACCCCAAGGAGATTTAGTATGAGGATAATGCATCAAGAAAGATGTCATGGTCACAACTTTGGCATCCCCGTCGTCTCTACGCAATGTAGTCTTCCTCTTGGGGCATCAACAAGGTGCACAGAGAAAGTGATAAATCTAATGCACAGTGAAGCGGAGCTTACAGTGTCTGACAGTGTTAGGAATGAACACTTTTTTTGTTCCTAAATTTAAAGCATTCCTTAAATAAAAAAGGCACAGTCCTGCAGATGTGTTCAAAGAATGGAATAAGGCATGCAAAAATGTCTGGTGTGACACGGTCCTTGGGACTTGCACAGTCCATTTGAATTTAAAAGTTCTTTTAACTTCATTGAAATTTGATTTCCTGCTAGTCTGCTCCTTATCGGTGATAGGAGATAATACCAGAATTGTACCCAGGGGCCCAGACTATAAAGAGTATAAGAAAGAGTCACCCCATTGACCATGAGTGAGAAATGTGAAATGTCATACATATGGATTCCAATATGTTTTTGACAGGGTTATTTCATGCAGTCACATGGGAAATGGAGATGTCAGCACACTGTTTTCAAGCTATAATGTAAACAGATATTTTACATGCTTGTCAGACTAGAGCTGACACCCAGAGACTGCCAGAGAACGCAGGTTGCCTCAGGATCACATCTTGGCTTTTCACAAATATACATCAGTGTTTTACTCAGGAAGTGGAATAGCTTTAGAAAGAAAAAAAACAAAGCATTTGATACATTAGCAATTGTTCCCACAACCCACAAAATACCACATTTAAGCATTTGAGGGCCTGAAAGTGTTTTCATAAGCAATTAAAGAACAGTGATATGTACTTTATGGGTGACAGTAATGGCTTCATCTTTCTTTTGCAGGCAGAAAAACACAAGTGATAGTTTGTCGCTAAAATCCCATTAGGTTATGTAGTTAAGATGTGTAATTTTGCTTTACTTTGGCGTATTGTCCTGTGGACTGACGGACAATGGTAACAATTGAGAAATTTGAACTGAGTAAGTGGCTCTGTGTAAACCTATCATCCATGTCGTTTCCCCCTGAAAACACAAACTAACCTCTTTGCTGCCGATAATGATATGAGACTGATATGAAAATGATATGGCAACATGCACACACCACTCTCACATAAATGCCATGCAAATGTTTTTTTTTTTGTTTTGTTTCATGTCACATTTTAATTACTACTGTTTCCTCAGACTTTACAGTATACATGCTTTTAAAATCAATGTGTAATTAAACAGAATATAATGTCTGACAAATGTATCTTCTACTTGCTCTTGACACCTAAACAGTATTAATGTTAAGATATTGATAAAAAAACAAAATTCACTTTACCGCACTGTTATGACGAAAAGAGAGCTGAGCCGGAAGGCAAAGCTCTCGATCTTCCGGGCAATTTTTGTTCCTACCCTCATCTGTGGTCATGAAGGATGGGTCATGACCTAAAGAATGAGATCACGGATACAAGTGTCCGAAATGGGTATTCTCAGGAGGGTGGCTGGCGTCTCCCTTAGAGATAGGGTGAGAAGCTCAGCCATCCGTAAGGAGTAGAGCCGCTGCTCCTTTGCATCGAAAGGAGCCAGTTGAGGTGGTACGGGCATCTGGTAAGGATGCCCCTTGGGTGTTCCAGGCACGTCCAGCTGGGAAGAGGCCTCAAGGAAGACCCAGGACTAGGTGGAGAGATTATATCACCACATTGGCCTGGGAACACCTCGGGATACCCCAGTCAGAGCTGGCTAATGTGGCTCGGGAAAGAGAAGTTTGGGGTCCCCTGCTGGAGTTGCTGCCCCCGCGACCCAACTACTGATAAGATGATGAAGATGGATGGATGGGTGGATGAACTCAAATACTCCCACCCGCCAATTATAAAGGCTACATATACCATTTTTAACAAAACGTACAGTATAGATATCAATGTTGGTATGGAGAGAGAACTTGGTAAATACACTTGGTAGTCTCCACTCTGCAGTTTCTCTATTTGTAAGAAGAGAAGAAATTGCTAAAATGATCAGGTATTGCTGTAAAATTTGCTCTCCAAAAATGCGGGATCTAGAGTACATGGCTATATTTACATAAATGAATAAACAAATAATATTTTATGTGAATAAAACACCAACACAAGGTTTCTTGTCTTATTAGTCCACATTAGCAACATAACCAATCACTAGGAACACTTAAAACGTTCCCACCAGTTTACCAAATGGGCTACAACGTAACAGCTGCTTGCTGATATCACCACACTGAGCAATCAGACTGCAGATTTTCAGCTGTACGAAGCAATATCCGCAGCAATCCGCAAACCTAAACTACTTATACTCAGAGAAAGGAATAAGAAGTGTTGATGACACCACAATTAATAGCTTTTAGTAGTTGGCAGGACCGAGTCTGTGTGATGGTATGAGTATCATGTCGCTTCTCAATTATTATTCTCTATTCAGTCCCAGGCCTCATCAATTCACAGGGCATTGTTTCTGTGAATAATGAACTGATACTAAGACTGAAAGATAATGAAAAACTTCACGCGTAGCTTTTCCCACCACCTTGCCTTTATGATTTGCAATTGCTATGCACAACTTGATGCTCAAGGTCTGAAGTCTTTCTTGAATGAACGCTCGGAATCTGGCTCTGGGGGTTAACAAGGAAGCTCCATACACTGTTTAGCAATTCAGCCCATGCTCGCCCCACGTGACTCTGCATGCAGTAGGCCCTGTACTTGTTTATATCTGTGGATAAAGCCTCCCGCTGGCCACAAATTAAGCATTCAGGCTGGGCCGCCTTGTTGTGCTCCAGTATGACGTGTTAGGGGTACTAAATCTGACTCTACGCCCAAGGTGCGCCACCAGCTTCCTTCAGCGCTTCATACGTTTCAAACCTGTCATATCCTCGGAAAATTACTTCAATACATATAATTCACGCTATACAAGACGATTCAATTTGGTATCCCTTTCTTACAGAAAAAAAAACTAAATCAAAGACCTATGTGGGATAGATTGCTTGGGAGGGCACATCTGTGACAGATTTAATGTCTGTTTGGTCTATGGAGGCCATGTGTATTCATCAGCATTATTGCTTACTCTAAGTAAGATCAATTATAAGACACATTTAAATTACTAAATATGAATCTAAGTGATTTCCTCTTATAATAAATGACTGACCCACCATATGTAGGGAAGAAATGCGTACAGTATAAAATATCCTTTTTTATTGTTTACAATGTAATCATTGGAGGCGTACAAACAGTAACATCAATGGAAATTAAAGCGGATTTACATTTATGATCCTATTACATAATGTTTTGCTTGCTAAGACAAGATTTAAGCACGTTCTGCAGCCACGTGCAAACCTCTACAGTCTTATTTCAAGTCCAGCCAAGTTTATTTATATGCCCTTGGTCTCAAAGGGTTGCATAGGACAACATTTCACTTGAGATGAACACTTGGAGGAAATACATTTCATTATATAACAGATATAATTAAATACCAACTGAACTGTGATGATATGTGATGCTATGGCTTGAGAGAATGCGTACATGTACAGTATACAGATACCACCAAGATAATAAAGAAGGTGCCAGTCCATAAAGTATGTAAAATATGGTCTTGGTACAGTAAGAACCTTAATTAAAGTCATGGCTAATGTTTACTGGGAGTCAATCTACTGTAAATAAACAATATGGTAAAACATTCCAGTTTTATTCAGGATTCCAGCAGCTGCATTCTGTACCAACCATGTAATGGCCATCATCAGAAAGCGGGAAAATAGCTCCTTACCATAGTTTATACTAGTGGTTCTCAAACTGGGGGTCGGGACCCCCCGGGGGGTTGCGAGACACAGAGGAGGGGGTCACAAGATGATTTTCAGAAATTAAATAACAATGTAAAGTGATTAAAATTGCATAGTTTAGCCATGATTGTTGTTAGTAGTAGTACAGTTCATACAATACTTCGATGTATTAATGAGTTAACATTTATAATGGTTTACAAACATTAGGTAACTTCCTTTTCTGAAAAATTTTAATCAGTCACTTCTTCGGTAAACAAAACAATAGCTGCTTGACATGGTATGTAAAGGGTTAAAATGTTCTTTGCCCACTGCACTGAATTGTACTGTAAATGTATGCCCACGGTTTAAACGTGAAACTATCTTTTTCCGATTCCAGGAAAAAACACGCTCATCATATTGACGCATTTTGCTGATCAAAGCAAATACATTCTATCTGTTAAGTTTTCTGAGAAGTTTTCAGTGCATGTTATAGACTCACGTTTAGGTCATGATGACAACGACAACAACACAATAGATTTGCATTAACTTTAAGAGCGAGATGAAAGTCCTTGGGGATGAAACAACAACAGTACATTATTTCTGATGGTTAACAGCGATGTAAAAGCTTTTAGAGCTTACATTGCTTTACATTTGATTTTGAGAATGGAGCTATATGTGTAGGAGTGTTTGCCATCAAGGTTTCGTGCTCTTTAGAGATCAGTGCAGAAGATTCCACTGAATGTCGATAGTTGCAGATCAAACTTCTACTTGAATGAAGGAGTTAATACAGCATCTCCCAAGTGTGTTTTGCTAACAAGATAGATATTCCTTTGAACCAAAAGCATTCTTCTTTCGTGAAATACCAAATCATTGAATAATCCATGTATTCTGATTTGCGTTGTGTTCCATTCCTTTGAAATATTCAAACACAATCAGAATAACCAGTCTGTAGACCTCTGCTTTAAAGGGAATACTAGGTTTACTAGTAACTGCATACAAATTTAAAAGTAAAGTGATGAAAGAACTATCATATAGATTGCACTAAGTGTGTTAAGTATTCTGAAACATACATTGGATTTGAATACTTGACTATGCAAATATACACATGATACACACAAAACACAATGATTATTGTGACTAATTTAACCTGATGTTCTACAACCCTCCTTGGTTGACCTGCTCTGTTTTGTAGCATCTGTTTCTACAACATCTTCTTTGTGATTGGTTCTTTTGCATATGCAGCTAAGTGTCCTCAGATGTTTACATCCAATCTCCACCCACCGTCGACCTCATATGAGTGACCTGTACAGCGATGAGAGCATATTGTGTGCTAGTGTGCCTTTATTTTTTGAAGAAGGAAAGAAAGAAAATAGGTGCACACATTTTGGCTACATATAAACTCAATGTGTGTGTGTCACATTATTGTGGGAGGACAGGACATATTAGATTTAGTAGTTATTTTAGATTTAGTAGTTATTATTATCAAATAATGTAAGAAGCCCAAAGAACAGAGCATGCATTATTTCTTATACAAAACATAAATGGCCAGTGGAGAGGCCATTGCCACTAACCCAGGCAAACATGCCCTTTGGAAAGAGTAGCTTCTTCTTATAGGTGCAATAGGTGTGGGTGGGGGTGATGTCAGTCTCAGACGATTCCCTGTCTCTTCCAAAGCAATCAGCAATACGTGATGCAAAGCAATCAAAAACAAAATGGAAACGCGTCTGAGTGTATTTTCATCAATTTGGATCAGCAGATTCATTTTCTCTTTCCATTTATTGAACACGTGTGACTGAAAGACAGGGCGCTCTCCTCTGTAACTGCTAAATGCCAAATGGATTCTTACACATTAGTGGATGTGGCCTTCACCTTACTCTTTAATACAACAATATGTCACTTTCTGGTTTAGGTCATTTTTAGCACCATCTAGTACGTCATGTTAAGTGGTAAGTGATTTGTTCAAAACCAAAAGGATGTAGACCATGCTTATAATGTAGCATCTAACTTCAAGTAAATATTGTACATGGACATTTTATCATACATATAGCCTACTTACTCTTACTTCTACCAAGTAAGCTATAGGATATATATAACACATATAGTCTACTTGCTTATTTCTAATCTATGACACATAAAGCAAACTCCACAGCTTGTGTCTTGAGACAATTACATTTTCAACACAAAGTTACATCGCAGTTGCCTTTCCTGGACATAATGCATGAAATGTTTATAAACGCAGCATGGAAATAAAGTTTTGCATTGTTGCGGAAACATGGAAAAAATAATATATATAAAGTATAAATATAAATATAAAGTATATACATATCCATAACTGTATAAAAATGAAAGTTTTACCATTTTTACAATAAATTAAAGTACTTTATCCTTTACCGTTACATTCTTTGCTACTGTGGTTGAGTATTTCAACAACACAATGCTGTATTCAGCTGGTTCAGACTCCTTATTCTGACCATCTTACCAGCTCCAGCTTTGAGTGTCCACACCACACACCCATAGGGTATATACTGTACTGGACTAGTCCACTCTAAATCAACATCGCTCATTGGGATTTTCCTTCTGACAAACAGAACAAGAGCTGTGTAAAAAGAAAATAAAATGTAACTGGGCTGCAGCTTAGCCCTCTTGTATTTTGTCACACTTCAGTGCCCTCTGGGTATGTCGAACGCTCTGCCACCCAAAGGTACAACCCACCAAACAGTTATCCTGCATAGCTGAAAAACAGCTCTGTGTCAAAAGGTCATGGCTAACAGAGCAACAGAGTCAACTGACAGCCTACAGTGCAGTGCTCGCAAATATTGAAGCAACACAATCAAAAACAAAGGTTTAATCAACCCACTACCCAATGGTGGGGATTATGGCATGATTTGTCTTCATATTTGTCTACAAAGTGTCCCTAGAAGATCCATAAGGAAACCACGCTGTGCACACTGACTTCAAATGGATGTAATTACACAGTTCTACACGTTGAAGAAACTGTAGCTACAGCAATGATGTTAGACATTAGCATGTTGAAATAATAACTGTAGTCCTTCTACAGGATAGATCATGTTTCCGTGCATCTATCCTGCTGTGAGACAACAGGCTGACGTTGGTGTAGTGTGGGTTGTGTTTTCATGGTGCACACTGAATGCACTAACTGGAGCATTGTTTGAGTGATGGAGGATATGTGAAACTAATCCCGTGCACTACTTCTCTGGACATGGAACAATGCAGTTTGCCGCAAGGCTAAGATTGTCCAAGAATGATTTCTCCAAAAAATGAGTGCGGCTTAATGCCTGCCCAGACACCAGATGTCAGTCCAATTGGACATCTGTGGAATGAGATGTAAGCTCTAAAAGGCAGCTTTAAAGCTACAATCTTGAAGATTCCAGTTTACTGTATCGTGCCAACACCTATATAACGTGTTAAGTGAGCATTACAAAACCAGACAGCATATGGACACACACAGGGCAAAATGGAGTGAATTGCAAAAGGGGAAATAGGGAATACACCAAATAATTATTATATTACCTCAAACACAGCAGGATGCTAAATTTAATTTTCACCTCTTTAGCCAGTTTTACCCTGTGGGTGTAAATTTATGTTTGTTTTTGTGGCCTCTCTGTCAAAGTGTAAGACCGCAAATTAGCGTCTCCCCTGAAGCCTGTGAGCAGCGTTTCAAACTGTGCTGTGGTGGTAGAATCTCAGTTATTTTATTCTATTTTTAAAGTACTAAGGAGGCTATATGTTTAGGTTCAAAGGCCAAGTGGGAAGAAGCAATATTGTTCCAGAGTGTTAAACTACATTTGTGCAAGGCAATATTAGTCTGAAAGGTTACAATAATTATAATGAATGACAAAGAACCATAAAAACTATCTACTAAAAATACATGTAAAATACCAGAAAGAAAGGCTTTCATATTATTTTCTAAATTTAAGAGACAGCTATTACTGTACCACTGAAGGTGCCACTTTTCTGTTTCCTAATTAAACATGATTAATAATGGCATATTGTTCACATTATTAGTCCAAAGCAAT
>JAODOY010025749.1:2500-15558 GCA_025399855.1 Forbesichthys papilliferus | reverse complement strand
CAAACACCAACACCGCCCCCCCCCCCCCCACACACACACACACACACACACACACACACACACACACACACACACATAAGCTTTCTTCCTCCCATCTGCTCTCGTCCTCAACATCGGACTCCAATCCCTGTCACCCGCTTTGTGTTGACCCTAAACTAATGGGTTACGGGCAACACGGCACATTTAAGGGCAATTGTGGACACTTTGTGGTCATGTTCTCACGTCTCCTAAGTGAGGAGATGGTTGATCAATTGTGACTATCTAATATCGTTCAGTTTAGATGTCTGGACTACAATACACCCAAAACGTGTCTTTAACGTCTCTATCAAGCAAGGTTTCTCATTGAGAAATGTATCCATAATCAGTTAGTTAGTTAGTTAGTTAGTTAGTTAGTTAGTTAGTTAGTTAGTAGACCACATTTTAAACTTTCTGTTTGGTAGAAAGGCAAATCTTTGATTTACGCTGAAAATATTTCACTTAGCATTCACTTTAATCTAGAGTAATGTATAATAAGTGTATTACTGTCAATAGCAGCTCATTTGATATGATTATCTAAACATTAATTCCGTTGCTCAGCATTTCTTTGACATATATAAACTGGCATTTCTTCCAAATTGATTATTATTGTCCAGTTTGTATTGTATTAGAGTTTAGCATTGTTTCTTTTAGCATCATCATTTCATTTGGCATTTCATTTCATTTTCTTTTATATTGTCTTCCCAACCCTAAACACTTTCTTTCTCTCTGTCTTCTGTCATCCCTCTCCTACGTCTTTTAATTCTCCCTCCAGACCTTTCTGTCTTCCCGCCATCATGCTCCTACTGTTTGTCCATCCATCCATCCATCCATCCATCCATGCGCACTGCTCTCAGTTCATCCCTCTTTCCTGTGATCTGTCCCCATCTCTCTCTTTCTATCTCTCTAGCTCCATCACACTCTCTGCAATGTTAATTCAGATTGGCTGCATTGGGAGGGCAGTAGTGTTCCAGTAATGCCGAAAGCACTTAGTAGAGCATAATCAATCTCTCTCTCTCTCTCTCTCTCTCTCTCTCTCTCACTCTCTCTCTCTCAGCCACCCATCACACCCCTTCTTCTCTTCTACCCTGCTCATATGTGGAGCAGAACTCCGATTCACACCATCCTGACACTCCACAGCGTTCTAATCGACCTCCTTCATTTGAATATTTTATCTTGCCCCCCTCTCTCTCTATGTCTATTCTGTTACTGTAATGTGAGTTCGGTATTATTATTCCTCCTCGTCTTTCAGAGGACCCTCTGCTCTGCTAAAATTTCCCCACCCCACAGTGTTTCTATATTTATACCTCTACCTATTCCTCCACGCTACCTGTTTCCATCCTCTGTCACACACAAGCGACATTGACCTTTACTGAAACACCTGACTGTATAGCTCAATATAGTATGTTCACACACTGACATTAGGGATTACATATTCGGTTTGGTCACTATATTGCCTCCATAGACCAACATGGTCTATACACACATGCTGTCTATACATTTGACAGCAGAATCTTATGACAACAAGAAAGCTCTTTGACCAGAAAGGTTGTCTCTCTGTTCAGAAAAATAATGGAAGGTTTTGAGCTCGGGAGAAGGGGGAACAAAAAGATCCTTTTATTTGTATTAAATATAGCAACCAAATGCAATATATCATCCCGAATGTCAGCAAGTGGTCTTTCGAGCCATAAAGGAGCTCAGTCAATTCACTAACGTTGAATATCACTTTAATTCCCATAATTCCAGCTGGCATCTTTCGGCAGGAATGCTTCCTCCATAGATAAAAAAAAAAGACTGACACCTATTTTTCCACTCTTCACCTCTCTCTCTCTCTCTCTCTCTCTCTCTCTCTCTCTCTCTCTCTCTCTCTCTCTCTAATGTGCACCCCTCTCTCGATACATCAGCTGCCCTGTCAGTTTTGGGGAGACGGGTTAGGGAAGGCAGAGAAGACACAGACAGATAGGGGGAGATGGGAGCACAGGCAGAGAGAGAGAGAGAGAGAGAGAGAGAGACGGAGAGAAAGAGAGTGAGAGACAGTGAGTGTGAGAGAGATAGAGAGAGACAGTGAGAGAGAGAAGGGTTGAGAGAAGCGAAGAGAGAAACACTTCTAATTCGCAGCGACAGGCTGTGTTTCCGTGGCAACGTGGTTTCCATCGTAACAGCCCTGCTAAGGATGTCATTAGCAGGGGAACAGAAGAGGGAAAAAAAGGAAAAAAGAGAACGAACGCCCCTCTCTGCTTACACGTAGCATGCACCCACACACAGACAAACATAGATAAACACTGTACATTAGCAGAGACAGACACGCACAAGAAGCTTCCAATACGCACACGTATGCACCCACACACGCCGCACCGCTAGTACAAACGCAGTGGCCAACAGCTCAGCCACACAACTTCATGCGGCCCCTCCGTACTCGACGCGAACGTGCTTGAGACGAGTCCCACTGCGAGCCCACGTGCAGAACCAGGGTCACAGCCATACACGGGACGCTCCCTCCCAGCATGCCGCGAGACACAGAGGATGCGCTTGAGCAACAAGCAGCCTCCATATTGCCTGCGTCGATGCCCCCTGCTCTCTCTGTGTGGACCAGGTACGCAGCGCTGCCTTAACAGCATTGTGATGGTGTTCAGCAGAGCCATGGAAAGAGAGAGTTGTGACAACAGATGTTCGCGGTCACATGGTTCCTGGAAAGGTAAAATAGTTCCCGGAAGTGCTTGGTGGGCAATTTGAATATATATATATATATATATATATATATAGATACACACACACACACACCTTACTTCCGGGAACTATTTTGAGGCTCTGTTGCTGTGAAAAAACGGTCCATTGGAGTGAACGGAGATGATGCAACTCTCGATGCAACTCTCTCTTTACATGGCTCTGGTTTACAGTGCAGTGCTTTGGTTCCACACGAGGTGTGTTGCTATAGCTACAGGATCACAGTGGATGGATGGGCTGCACACCAATGGAGGGAAATTGTGCTGGGCAACAAAGAGCTAACACCTTATTTTGAAGGAATCATTCTCAAGTTTGATTTGTACTGTCTGTAGTGGTCCATAGAGTTTCCTCATCCCAATCCTTAACACAACAGTATAACAAAATATTAACATAACAATATGAATGGGCACAACATCTGCAAATGTACCTTTATATTTTGTTCAGTGTCCATTCTAACATACTTTCTTAAGAACGGTAAAATATTATATTTGTCTTTTGCGTGAGGCTTTAATGTCCGCCAACAATTTGATGATCAAAGAGATGAAGACATTTCGGTGTTGCAACAATATTTAACCTTAAGTGTGTGTACAAAAATAACGAAAGCAGCGAGAAATATATAGCCATTTTTAAAATGTGAGTATATGTTTAAGTCAGTACCTTTGAACATGGACTACAAAGCCCTACATAGAAGAAGTGCTCTTATGTGATGACACGCAGATGAATAGTGATCTATACGCATCCGTTTATAGACCAAGGATGAATAGATTTGGGGAGATCAGTTTTCTGATTTCCCTACTGCATATTCTGAAGGCAAACATGGGCATGAATCCCAGAATATATAGTAACAAGAAGATTCCGTAATCTTTCACCACCTCTCAAATTCTCCTGAATGCAGAAGGTAAATACTGTAGCAGTATAGCAGATTGCGTAACAGTAGGCAGAAGAAACACTGCTACTACGCTTGGCATCGGATCACGGCAGACTATACTGTAAATTCTGAGACTTTACTTGAAGCCAAAATCTGTCACTTTCCGCTTTAGTGCATTTGAGCGACACCTACAGTAAGTGAGCACTAACTGATCACTTTAAACACATATGCAGCCTGTGAGTGGGATCAGTGACAGGCCTGTCTGTCCCCTCTAGTGGACCACTGCTGTTGGAGGCATGCCTCTAGACACCAGATTATAAAGGCGATTGCACCTGCACCCAGAATGCTATCATGTATCAACTATGATAACCTTGAACAACCACAAATGTATTTACATTTACATTGCTACTGACGTGTCCAACTGGTAATGTAAAAGAACAGGGTGACCTGGGAGTGGTGGTGCAGAAAATGCCTGCCTCCCAGAACACTCTGTGGGCTCTAGCCAGCATGTTGATACTACGGTGGGCAGCAGGCATGTTGCCATCCCTCTGCTTTGCTCCAGGGAAGAGGAGACAATAACCTGTAGCTTCCACTGCAAGGCCAAACACAGCGGGCTCGTTACCAGCGTCACTGAACTCCGTCCAATGACAAAATGTATGTGTGTGATTCCGTTTATGCACCTTGTTGTCGCAAGAGATAATTGGTCGGCCAGGCGCCACTGTATCATGGGGACAGCTATACTGTCTACATCAGTAGGTGTCATTGTGTTGTTCACAGGCATGCATTGGAATGTCACTAGGTTTAATATCTCACTTTCTCACTATCTCACTCAATTTTCTTCTAGCAAAATAAAAACTAAAAATATAGAAAAAAACTAAACATATTTAGTATATAAATTTGTATCGTATATAGTTAATATCATGTTTTATTATATTTATCTTAAATGAAATGTGCATACATGTTTAATGGAATTCATTGTTGTTTATATATTTATGTTATGTTATTAAAGGTATAAAGCATTTTCAAGGGCTGTGGCTCAAAAGGCTTGTAAACCCTTCATTTTAGTTGGAGCTAGCTAGTCTGAATAGCTTTGAATAGCAGACCCATACTATTAGCTGGCTGTGGCCCTACTGTAACATGAAGCATCACACCTGCAGTCGTGTATATGGGCACAGTTGCACAGCGGATTTAATTGCTAGGAAAGAGAATTTTCTTTAACTAGGGGTGTAAAATCCATGTTTCGGTTCATACCGCGGTTTTTGAGCAACAGTTTGATTAATACCGCAGTTTTTGAGCAACAATTCGGTTCATATCGCGGATTTTGAGCAAAAGTTTGATTAATACCACAGTTTTTGAGAAACAGTTCGGTTCATCGTGGATTTTGAGCAAAAGTTAGATTCATATCGCAGTTTTATTAAAAACATTTCCCTTGAGAAGTATACTCTGGGAATTTGTTCTGGCCTTTATTACATTCGTTCTGTAGACTAGTCTTAATTTATTTGTTCTATACTTTCTGCCACTAGATGTCACTAAGCACCATCTTCTCATGCTATGTCCCACATACAATGCTAAATTGTAAAACTAGGGCTTTTCTAATTAGTTTTTAATTTTTTATTGCTTCCACACTAATAATACTAATACTACTGTAATACTAGCCTTTTAAGTCATTTAGCCAATCAGAAGCCTGACTACTGGTTCTGAAATGTTGTCAGTGACCTCCATAGTGCACTCTGAACCTCTGCTCTTATTATAGTTGGAGCAGAGGTTCAACCAACCACCCCCCCCATTACTTTTTGAACATTGTTATATATTATTTAATATTATACAGTATATTATTATATGTCATGTTATATTATTATATTATTCAATGCCATAATAAATCAAATGAAGAAATATAGAAGAAAATAGGTGATCTGTATGGTTTATGGATAGAATATTATGTATTAGGCACTTGAACAATTAAGTGACTTCAAAGGAAGAAATGTACAAGTAATTTGTTTTGCGTGGTTGCTATTGTGCTGTCCTAGTACACGTTGTTCTGCCGATTAGCATACTGCGTTGTTTTAAAGCCCTCACCTCAGCACATGGCCATTCTCTTGCCAATAAAAGTCTATTAAGCCTGTTTGACTTTGCTAATGCATATCAGTCTTCTGCAGGGCAGCTAGTGCCGTACTGTAGCCTGCTGAACAAGTGGCCTGACAGCCCAGTGATGTGGCTGAGAACAAATACATTAACACATGCAAACCACAACATACCCAGTGGCAATATTATGGTGGCAGGGCCAGAGGATGATGATGATGATGATGATGATGATGATATTAAAGATTGCTATGGTGCTAAAGACACTATCATTGCAGTGTAATGCAAATGAAGTAGCCAATGGCAACAGTGAGGGTGTTATTATTAATAATGGTGGCGATAATAGTGGTTATGGAGATGATATGCCATAAGATGACTAATGATGATGATATCGACAATGTTGATGATGATGACGACGATGATGATGATGATGATAGTGAGGAGGATGATGATGATGATGATGATGATGACGACGACGACGACGACGACGACGATGATGATGATGATATCAATGGTGATTAAGTCGAATGGTGCTTGTTAAGCAGTAGATAAAGGGCTATGTGTTGCCTTAAGTCTAACAAGTATAGTATGATGTTTATGTTTTGCAGTTGGTAACAGTCCAGCCACGTAGTTGCCGACACAGAACCAGAGACTGTTGATAGAAATTTAGAACTATGGTTGCGGGACTATTTGTGTTGGCGGAGCCAAATTAATCATTAAACAAACAAATCATTTTCTGTTGACGCTTACTACTATTATTTACAAATAAAATGCGTGTGTCGAACTGTTGTATAAAAGTAATAACACACTGCGTTAGACTGTATATAATATCTGTGATTATCTTGATATTTAGTCTATATTCTCGTGTGTTCTTGCTTAAACACAGTGGATATACTGTATGTACTGGCACCATGTATTCATTATTTTGTATTTTTTGAATATCTTCTCTGATAAATATTTACAATATTTCAAACACAGAAGAAACATTATTCATAGTTATTATTGATATTATTTACAGCATATATACATATTTTTGCTTTCTGCTTAACAGTGGGTCATAACTATGAACAACTCAGGTTGCAGATCAAAACGTTTGAACTTTTGGTGTACGGTGAACGTGCCACCGCTGCCTGGCGTTATACTGGGGCGAGTGGCAGGTTTGTGGATGTTTGCAGATAGATGAAGAGAAGGAGGCACTGTTTGTTCTAATTGAGGCAAACAAGGAAGAGGAGGGGCACCGTTTACATTCTGAGAAGCTTGGCTCCCCTCAACGCACAGGAGTAGAGAGAGAGAGAGAGAGAGAGGGGGATAGAGTGAGAGAAATAGGAGAGAGAGAGAGAGCGATAGAGAAGCTAAAATAAAAAATAGCAAAAGAGAAAAGCAACAAGACAGAATGAGGTTGCGCAAAAATATATTTCCTTCGCTTCTGCTTTTGCCTTGAACCTTAGAAATGCTTGTGATGTGTATAAGGCTATAAAATATGATGTATTATATTAACTGGCACGACCCATCTTGGACCTCAAGAGGGAGGTATTCAAAAATAAAATAAAAAAACACATCCTTGAGACCATGAAATGAATTGACAGACTGGCAAGGAGAAAGGCACCTTTTACTTGCCTAAACGTTAACAAAGACAACAAACGTCTCATAAGCAGGACAACAAATGAGCTATCAAGCTAGCTCACTCTCCAATAGGCCTTCTAGACTTACTTTATCGCAGCATTTTAAAAAAAAGAAAAAAGATTTTACTAGACCAGCATTTTTGCAATTATTTTTATATTTTTATATTCTAATGTTAATTCTAATTTAAAATTGGTTTTGAATGGTTCTCCTGGCTGTTATATACAGTATTGCTATACTTGAGTGCTTTATGTTATGCTTAACGGTTGTGGCTCACTGCTATGGAGTGTTAGGACTCCATGCTGGAGTCGAGCAGGAGGGGTTGGGCATTCAGGAGGTCATGGTTGTGTGAAGGTGTGTCCTCTCAACCTGCTGTCTGGCTCAGCGTGGGGGCCTGGCGTTCTAGCCAGCCTCAGCTCAGAGCGAAGAATTTACCCACGACACCTACAGAGATTAAACCATCTCCGGAATTGGCACAGTTCTATTGAGTGAGTTAATTGTAGTGTGTGTGTGTGTGCGTGCTATGTTTTTGCCACAGTGCAATTCCTCATCAGCACAGATGGTTCTCTACTGTAATATACCTTATTCTGCATTGTGGGTCAGCAGGAACACGTCTCAACATATTGGCCTGACGTTTGTGCAAGTGTTTGTGTGTGTGTGTGTGTGTGTGCGTGTGTGTGTGTGTGTGTGTGTATGTGTGTGTGTGTGTGTGTGTGTGTTTAACACACAAGTGGTGTCTGCATGTGTTTGACTTTTTGTGTGTTTCTCTGCCTTTGTGGTAGGCTGTATGGATGCTTCTTGGTGACTATAGTGTGTGTGTGTGTGTGTGTGTGTGTGTGTGTGTGTGTGTGTGTGTGTGTGTGTGCGTGTGTGTGTATTCGCGTGTGTGCATGTGCGTGTGTGTGTGTGTGCATGGCAGCATGTGGCTCTGGCAGAGGCCAGATTGCCTCGGCGCTGGAGGGTAATTGACCGAGCACATCTTGTGGTCTCTCTCTCTCTCTCTCTCTCTCTCTCTCTCGTGCACAAGCTTTCTTGTCTTTCTCCTCAGCATTTCCTGGCTCTCCCTCTTACTTACATCTCCTGTTCCTCCCATCCGTCTCTCACGCTCTCAGTCCATCCCTGCCTTTATCGCTCTATGCTCCTCCAACTGCTCTCCTCGCTCCCTTCTGGTCTCTCTCACAGCTCCTGACAGAGGGGCTGTAATCTTTGTTCTACCCAGGAGGCCATGGGTGAGGTGCAGCACGGACGAAGCAAGGGCAAACGAGATAGAGAGAGAATGAGAGAGAGAGAGAGAGGAAAGCAGCCATATAGATAGACAGGGAGGCAGGCAGGTAGGAAGACCAGATAGAACAATTCACTATGGATGACAGAGAAACAGATGGCAGTAGAAAAATGTTGGGAAGGAGATGAGGGAAAATAGACAGGTCTCACTATGGAAAAGAAGTGATTAAGTAAAGAACCATTAGAGAAAGACAGAAGGCAGAAGAGAGAGAGAGACAGAGAGAGAAAGAGAGGGAGATGGGTGATTACACAGGACAGATCATTAGTTATTCGTACTCCCTTTGTTTACTCTCTTAGTGTATTTGTTTACGTTACATCCTACCCAGACTCCCCAGGTTAGCTTCCATGCTCCAGTCTGAGCTCTCCAGGTGACCATTACAATGATGACTAATCAATAGTTTTGACCAGAAGTGGTCAGCAGTGGTGACACAAGTGGTTGGCAAAATATGATGGATATAAACCGTTTTTTATCTATTTATTATATCTCTTAGCTTTCAGCTCTCAGGAGCATAGCCAAAACAAGCATCACAATTAATAACGTTGCATACATCAACAACATTTAACAAGTAAAAAAAAGAAGAAAAAAGTGCCTTATAAATATATAAATTACAAAAATACTGATAAATATTTCTCACAAGTCATCGACATCAGTGATCAAACAAGGGAACTGTCATTCAAAACATCTGCAACCATGTGATGTGCATGCCTGTAATTTTGGACGATCGTTTTGCAACCTAATTGCAAGCAGAGGAAGCAACATGACTAAAACAGACATACAGAATAGACTTCAGGGACAGGTAGTACTGTATGCATCCATACAGTAGGCAAGATGTAAGCATTACCTCACGAATGAAACATAAGTACTGTATATGGGAGAACAAGGCAGAGCAGTCAAGATGAGGTGAAAGAAGGCCATTGTGCTCCATGGTGTGTACATGGTGTGTACATGGTGTGTACAGTGTACAGTGTGTCATTGTGAAGATGCACGCGTGCATATAACACTGCCCTAGTCCAGCGCACACACAGCGCTGGCTGTCCAGATGTGCCATATGGGGCAGCAACGGCTGTAATCTGTAATCTCAAGAGCAGCAATTACCCAGAAGCCCTGGCTCCATACTCCCCCAGCCCCTCTGGGTCTCTGTCCTGTGAGCTCCACAGAGAAGAAGGCCTGAGTCATATCAGCCTATGAATAGATAGAGGTCCATTCCCTCTCCACCTGTGATGTGGCAGAGGGGGGCGATAAGGCTAATAAGGGCCCCAGCGTGGCCCCGCTGCCTGGACCGTTAGGGGATGAAGACAAGGCTTGAATGGAAAAGATGGGGTGGGGTGGGAGGGTGATGGGTGGGTGGGTGCAGGCCTTTAGGGGGACAAAGGGGAAGAGAAGCTCCTGAGCCCGTACAGGCCGTCTGTCTGCAGGAGACAGACGGGAATGGGGGGACATGGGAATGGGGGCAGCAGGATGTCTGGGGGGAAGGGGGGGAGGGGGGGGGGGCGGGGCCTTTACCAGAGGGAGAAGAGAAGGGGGTGGAGCCGTGGGTGGGTGGAGGCGGGTGACTGGTCTGGTACCAGTGGGACAGAAGATAGGAATTAAGGAAAGCAGGCCAATATAGGAAGAAGGGAAGGACATATATCTATCTGTGTCTATCTGTGTCTATCTGTCTGTCTATCTGTGTCTATCTGTCTGTCTGGCTGTCTTTTTATCTATATATCTATCTCATTGTTGCTGTACCACATAAGGGGAGTTGCAGAGAAAGTTACAGCGTGAGTTTATAAATGTCCACATTCTACATGGGCAGAGAACTTTTCAGACCAACAGAGGAAGGTAAAATAGGACACACATTTAGGGCTCTCCATCCTTTTCATTAAAGGGGAACACACAACCAATGAACGAGTCACATGTTATAAACCAGGACAGTGAGAAGACACTACTATAAAAAGAAAGGGAACTGAGAGGCATGCATTCATTTGATATTTTATATGAGCCTACTGTACAGCTGATGAGACGCATTGTTCAATGGGGAATACAGAGAAACACATTAGCAATAGTATAACAATATCATTCACATCACAATATGTCCCAATATTTCTGTCGATATTAACCAATAGATTCACCCCTGGTTGTATTGTAATACAGGTTGCAGGGTGTGGGCGTGTACACATGATTGACATCTCCCTGATTCTCCTATACAAGTCAGGTGTTTAACCCCTGTTATGGCAAGAGGGCCCAACTAGTCATATTAAAGGTATGCAATAACAAATTCAGGAGAACTTGTTTATATTTGAACTTATCGAAACAAAAACACCCCTTGTTTCAATGCCATAGGTGGCTCCGTCAGAAACTCTGCCCCACACACCGGAAATGCACTGCGAGGGCTATGGTATTGCTGGTGTGTGTGCGGCCAGCACCACTTTGTTTATGCTCCCGCCGTGGCTGCGTCGAAACGCCAGATTATTTATTTCAGCACGCACAGAGAACTGGCAGCTAGCAGGCCGCGCGGCGCTACTCGGTACATTTGGCAAGAAGTGGATTAGTTTACAATTGCTTCCTTTAACCTTTAACTCAAAGAACACATGCAGTATAGGCTATGTGCGTTCAAAACAGCTAACAACAAAAATGAAAAAACAGAAACAAAAAAAAACTAAAACGGCCAATGAGAAATGGACCTGGAGCTGCGGAATCGCTCTCTTTTAATTCCTTTATCAATTCCAAATACATTGACTTGCGTCTGTGTTTTAGCAGGGACGTGCCCGCGCACTACTGAACAGCACATTACATTAATAGAGTACAGGACCTGGGTGATTAGTGCAACAATAGCTGCTATTGTCGGACATTAATTGGAAATATAAATGCTGGCGCATTTATGTCCGCCCCGCTGTATTTAAAACCCCGAGGGAATGGAGGAAGTGTTCCCTACGTAGTAAATGACATAAAAAGGAGCCTTTGTCTCTCTGAAGCACTACATGGGAGATAAAGAGGGGCCAAATGGTTTGGAAGTAAGGGAGACGTGTCTGCAGGGGAACATGCTCGTTGGAAAACCGGGCTCGGACGTCATTTGGTGATTAAATGCTTCATAGCTCTCACACACATGCACACACACACACACACACACATATGGACACACACAGACACACAGACACAGACACACCCACATATGGACACACATGCACGCGCACACACACACACACACACACACACACACACACACACACACACACACCCACATATGGACACATATGGACACACACGGACACCCACACATGGACACACACAGACACACACGGACACACCCACAGACACACACAAACACACACACACACACACACACACATGGACACACCCACAGACACACACAAACACACACACACACACATGGACACCCACACAGACACATATGGACACATACACCACAACCATTATCCCTGAAAACCTTTCAATGTTGTCATTTACTCGTCTTCACACTCATACACACACACACGCGTGTACACGCGCACACGAACACACACACACACACACACGAACACGAACACACACACACGCGTGTACACGCGCACACGAACACACACACACACACACACGTGCTCATCTGTTCCCTCTTTCTTTGTGTGACATCATCATTTACAAAGCCTTCCCACATGCAAATACATTCTGTGATGCATTAATTGACTTATCCCAAGCTCCTCCCCTTTCACTTGTCCTACCCAGAGCCATGTAAAGAGAGAGTCGCGCCATCTCCCTTCACTACAATGGACCGTTTTTTTTAAATGTAAATCGGTGCATTTATTGACTACTAATTACCAAATGTTATGTGTTGTTATATATGTTGTTATATATATGTATAAATATATTCAAATTGCCCACCAAGCACTTCCTGGAGCTATAGTGCCATAGGTTTAGCCTCTCCATGAACCATGTGACCATTGACAATTTTGAACTTCAATTGGCATAACTATGTTATGTGTGCTCTATTTCCATTTCAAATTGTGTTTGTGCTTTGATTGTGTTGAATTGTTAAATGTGTGTCTGTGGGCATATGTGTGTCTGTGTGTGTCTGTGTGTGTCTGTGTGTGTCTGTGGGCATATGTGTGTCTGTGTGTGTCTGTGTGTGTCTGTGGGCATATGTGTGTGTGTGTGTCTGTGTGTGTCTGTGTGTGTCTGTGGGCATATGTGGGCATATGTGTGTCTGTGGGCATATGTGTGTCTGTGTGTGTCTGTGGGCATATGTGTGTGTGTGTGTCTGTGTGTGTCTGTGTGTGTCTGTGTGTGTCTGTGTGCATGTTTGCTTTCAAAACGTGAACTAAAACCTTCCAGAGAGCCGAAGTGACACTAATTAATTCGCTTAAGTGTTTTCTACAAAACAATAGAATCCAGCCCTTGTTCACATATATTTATTTGATGTATTTGTACGTGTCTCTGTGCTCATACTGTGAGCACATGAATGTGTGAAAATGCCATGCCATGTGTGTCAATAGC